>JAVQKC010018250.1:0-34093 GCA_036025475.1 Philypnodon macrostomus
ACTCTGCATTCTCTTGATGAGCTTCAAGAGGTAGTCACCTGAAATGGTGTTCACTTCACAGGTGTGCCCTGTCAGGGTTAATCAGTGGGATTTCTTGCCTTTTCATGAAAATAAAGAAATCTCATTGAATGAATGAGGTGTGTCCAAACTTTTGGTCTGTACTGTATATATAATAATAAAACTTACCTTGTAGGGTTATCCTCTCCTGTTCTGGAAGGTGTAAGATTCTTGTGGAAGTTTAACATTTAATCATTTTGATGTGAATATTGTTTTAAAGACATTATGTGATAAATTGACCAGTGAGTGTATAGTTGTCATTGTCAGCCACTAGCTTCTCTCTCTCTCCATCTGTTCTAAATAAAGCGGTGCGCCCTTGTCTTGGCATATTTACAAATCCTCCGGGACAATGCCTAATTTCAAAGAAAAGCGCTTACATTTGCTTGACAAGTCTTACTCTGATTGTGTTTTTGTGCTACAATTTTCCGGTTCTCACGAGAAATGTAAAGGTGGTAATTTTGTTTTGACACCTAGGTTTACGATAACAGCACTTTCTGTCATTTTAAAACAATATCTTCTCGACCTATTGCCACACTTTGTTATATAAAGAAAAAATTATACACCTTCTTTGTAGCCAGTGCTGTCACATATAAAAAAGATAATGGGGTGGTGGTAACTACTATTGTATCTTTTCAAACCATTCTCTGCAAGCCCTAGACATAGTTGTTTGTGAAATTCATAGGGAATCAATCACCTTTTATTTTTATTACTTAATATGGTTTTACAAGCTATTTATTGTCTTCCATGTTTGCTAATGGCTAATAGAGCAATCTCGGGGAAACCTTAATGCACTCTTTATCTAGACAGGAAGTGGTATTATTCTTGATGCTTTTCATCT
Source organism: Philypnodon macrostomus (assembly GCA_036025475.1). Classification (NCBI taxonomy): domain Eukaryota; kingdom Metazoa; phylum Chordata; class Actinopteri; order Gobiiformes; family Eleotridae; genus Philypnodon; species Philypnodon macrostomus. The sequence goes on from JAVQKC010018250.1 coordinate 896, forward strand.
GTTCCTTATATACAGTCTATTTTCTTCAATCCCCGTCTCTCCCATTAACCACTGACATTGGCTTGTATTAGCTGAGTGACTGAAGAGTCTTTAGCTTACTGACGCTCCCTTTGTGAACTCACTTTCTTATTGAGCAGCTTCTTTGTTCAAATGTGTGAATCTCCGCTTGTACCATCTTTGGTAGACGGAGGAAGCAGAAAGGTAAAAACATTGTCTCGTGGTCACTATCCAAAAGTCAAAGCTTATAATACTACTTCAATACTCCTACATGAATTGCTTTCTGGGTAAATGGATTGAGCATTTTATAAAATTTCTGTTTATCGTCCAGATCCTGGCACTAACATTGACAGAGGCAGTGTCTTTTTGGTTTACTTTACTGGAGCCATTCTACTTTATGTTGCAATTAGCTTTGAATAGGTGATTTATATTATTTATTTGTTTGTTGAAGCCACATAGGAAAAATCACTTTTCATGCACACTAAATTTCATATTGCCACCACACCGACGACTATGACAGTCTTAGTTATAATGATAACACATCTAGTTTTAATCTGCACTATGATATATAATATACAAACCAAGGCATTAGATCGTTGTTGGCTGCTGTGTACGATCAGGTGCTTTTACTAACAGAAAACAGACAGTGAAGTTGGCTGTTGGTTCATAGTTCTACGTCTAATCAAACTTAAACTAAAACACTTTAATTCTATGGCCTCACTTTTGATTTCAACCAGACATGAACGTTGTAAGGTCCCAAATCATTTGCATGTGTCTATGATTTCATTTTGAGCTTTTATCAATGTCCAGAGCTAAACTTTTGCTTTATAGTGGGGCATAGTGTCCGAGCTGTCCTAGCCGATGTTTTCTTCTCTCCTTCATTTTCTATTGCATTCTCACAATCATCCTTGCACTCAGCTCCCATAGGCTCAACCTTCCCTCTCCCAAGTCACTCCATCTTACTTTGTGGGCTCGGACTCATACTTCTTCATAGTCCTGTCTGTCAGACCTCACTGCAGTCTGTGTCTCCATAGTCTTCACAGCCACACTGCTTAAAAATGGATAATGACAAAAAATAGAAGAATGTCTATATGAATATGTTGTGTATACCAGCTTAAAGAAGAGAAGCTTGAGGACTATTTTTACACATTTATAGATTGTTTATTCTTTGCATTGTGGTGATGAGAAACAACCTTTAAAGAGACAACATTCTTCAATGTACTGTATGTCCCTGCATTGTTTCTTTGGCTTTCATTTATTGTTTACTGCTTTTTATTCTTGGTAAGGGTTATGGGTGGCTTGAGCTTACCCTAGCTACTTTGGGCTTGAGGTGGGGTGCAATATGGTCAAGAGACTGTTAGTTATACACCAGGGGTGGGCAAACTTGACTCAAAGGCCACATGGGGTTTAAAAATGTGTCATGTGGGCCGGCTGATATTGTATTCTTTGTAAACTGCAACCGTTTCTGACAAATGAGACACACATCCTTCAATCGGACCTCAGTGAAAACATATGTCGATGTGGAGTTAACTGGTTACTGCAGGTTACCCCCCCCCCCCTCAAATATTTAGCTGTTCTGTTCATGCCATTGGTAGTAGGAAGCTTGCTATTGTGTTTTTGTTTTGACATTCTTTGTGACATTGTTTAAAGGAATTAGCTTTTCCGGTTATGTAATACTTTTTTTTTTTTTTTATTGCTGTCACTCAAATATGTTGACAGACAGCTTCATGACTAATGCACTTGAGATTTGTCTTTGAATCTTCTGTCATGGTGACAACCCGTGCTGTAGTGTACGTGATTGGGTCGTTGCACTTTAAACATTGCCATTAGGGTTACATATGACAAACCATGTATACCACTGTATTATGGTATATGGAAAATTAATCCAGAGAAAAATGGGTATTTTGTAGTTTAAAAAAAAAAGTAATTCACATAATAAAATCGCAAATAAATAATTCATATAGTGGTAAAACTAGATAAAACTAATAAATGTAGCAAGAATAGAATAGAAATGTGGTAAAAGCCAATGTATACATCTAAGCAGTGTTATTGTAATTATTATTATTTTGAATTTGATTTCTGAACCTAAATCTTTTTGTATGTTGTATATTGTATGGATCATGTAACAACACTTATACCTGCATGTTGTCATCTGTCCATGTCTTCCATATTGAGCTTACAGCCATGTTACGGGTGAAAATTGACACGTTTTGACACTGACACTGTTCATAGATTGAAGTGTAATCACGCCTCTGCACCTTTCGGTGTCTGCTCCAAATGCATTGTGGGTGTTCTCCAGACATGATCCCATCTTCGTCTCGCTTCAGTGTACACCGCGGCAAATTGACAAATAATACCAGGATATCACATTTCTTTTTGCCGCTATCCCTCAACATTTACAGCCCTCATGCTCACGATGGTGCACTAATCGATTAAGGCCACTGCGGGTCATGTGACACTCGAGTACTTTTAATGGCTTGTGTTTGTAGGAGGGTATTGTGTGTGAAATGCCTGCGAGAGTGGGGCTTTAGAAGATGTGACAATACGTCTATTTATACAACCATGTGGAATGAAAAAAAGAACTGTGGCAAGTGTTAAGAGATGCAGTAAAGTAGCAACGAATGCTCTCCAGGTTTAAAACATTATATATTTACCTTTTATTTCTCTTATCTCCCCCTCCAGGCCACGGCTGCACGCCCAGAGGAAGTTTGCCCAGTCCCAGCCCAACTCTCCCAGCACCACTCCGGTCAAAGTGTCCGAGTCGAGCAGCCTCAACTCTGGCCTCTCTGCAGTCTCCTCCTCCCTCTCATCCCTCACCTCATCCATCCAGGACCTATCCCGACGCAAGCCCAAGACCGAGGACTTCCTCACCTTCCTCTGCCTCCGAGGTAAGAACGTGACTCATCATAAACTTCTTAAAATGCCATTTGTAGCGCGGTACTGCACAGTGAAGCGTTGATGCTGTTGTGTTTTGGCCCTGGTTTGCAAGTTAGGTAGTTGCTGTTTGTGAATGGGATATACACACATAGTCAGCAAGTGTGTATTTTGACCTCAAAGTTGATGGCAAATAGTTTTACAAGGGGCAAAATTGTAAGGGCTAAACGACTGGATCAGAGCATCTCCCAAACCGCAGCTCCTGTGAAGTGTTCCCAGTCTGCAGTGGTTGAAGCAAATACTGATGAATTGACAGGTGTCGCATGGGAAGCCGAAACTGGCCCATATGGCTCATTTTAATAGACAAACTACTGTAGCTCAAATTACAAAAGCTTATGTTAGGTTCATACTAAGTATATATTACAGTATATTAGGCAAGTGGTCGTAATGTTATGCTTGATTGGTATATGAAATGACTATAGGCTTCTTCAAACTGGTCTAGACAAATTCTATCCTAACAAGCTTTTTTAATACCTCAGTGCCATTGTGCTTTTTATAGCTTTGTCTGAAAGCACCGTACTGCACATTCACAGGCCTATAGTCTTTCTAAGTCTACATTTTGATACCGATAAACACAAATCTCTTGGTATACTGCATGCTCTTACTACAAATAACTGTGTATTTGCCCAAGGCTAAGATTATCCTGCGTTTCATCAGCTTACACATCTCGCCCTCATACCTTTCAACAACCCTCTCTCTTTAACACTCTGCCTATCACCCGCCACAGCTGCTCTCATGGCTCTACAAACACTATACTCTGGTTTGTTACCATTATGTAGCACCCTCCATATCAAATGAATTGTAAAAGCCCCGGTTCAGTAATTAACAGCTTAGCATGATGTGTAGAGCTCGCATTGTTGAAGTTTATAATTAGTGTGTGAACAAGAATAGTGATAGTTTGTCTTTGATTTTTACAGACTGTATAAAAAGGTAATAGTGTTTGTTTTTATTTACAAAGACTTTCTGTGGTTATTTACATAATGTGGCCAATATTGTAAGAACACACCCAGGCCAGCCACAATCAAAAAGAGTTTGCTTGTCCTCCTCGTGTTACTGTGTGTTCTCTTACTTTATCCCATCAACCAGAGACATGCGCATGTTTGGTAAGTTAGACAATCTTTATTTGCCCAGAGGGAATGAATGTGAAAGTGTCAGTGAATATTTCTCTGCGTCAACCATTGTCCAGTGTGTTGTTTCCCCTTAAGGCCCATAGGTTTTAGGCAAGACTCCAGCCTGTAAGCGGAAGAAGATAAATACAGAAAATGTAATCAATTTCAATTCATTATTCAGGCCAAAGTAATATCAAAATTAAATAAATAACTGTTTGCTGAGCTGATCACTTTTACATTGATCTTGTTCCCCTCTGCAAATTGCTCCTCCCAGTGTATTTATAGCTGTGTGTTGTTGTGTGTAAATGATTGTATGTATCTAGTCTCCATGCTGAGTGGATGACATTTTCAACCCAGCCCGCCTGCTTTTGCGCTCTTGTTTTTCCCCCTTGGCCTCTCACATGATGACCCATATGTAGACCCCTTTTACGATCTACCAGGACAGAAGAGAATGCCAGTTTAGCCCGTGAGGTTGTGTGTTCAAGTAGTCAGACCCACACCGTTAGTCTGCTTATCTCCAGTCTGGACCCTCCCAATGTGTGTGTGTGTGTGTGTGTGTGTCTACAAATGCAGGATATATGAGGACATCCGTGTTAGCTTGGATAATCTTCTCAAAGGGACGCAAGTCTTTGAAATTGTCCAGAGCCAAATCCCCTTTAAGATAGTGGTGTATATAATATGTTTCTAAGGTGAGCGAACCACCGATATACAGTAAATGCGTTCAAGCTGGCCGCAACAAACGAAGCACCTCACACAGGATTTTTGTAAGATATTAAAGAAATTAATCAAGTGAGAAACCAGGAGCTGATAAGAAATCTTGGGATGTGAGCCTAGCTGCCATAAATCAAAAGTTTATTAACTGATTATTTTTTATCATGATCTATCTTGCATATTAGTTTGGCTTAGCTTATAATATGAAAACACTGCCTTTTTTTTGTATACAAACACTCGGGCCACTTTATAAGGTAGACTTCATGTTTTATCATCCTGTGCATTCAGGGATGGACTTCTTCAGACTTTGAAACAACTTCTATTGCCATTGTCTGCAATAAAAATAGTTTTTTGAATAGTTATTTGAGCCAATGATCCGTCTCTAATGTCTGTCCTTTGACATTGTTGAATGTGACGGGTCTACCTTGTTTAATATCATTAGTGAGAACTGGGGCATCATTGTTTTATTTTCAGTCAGTTTTGTCTTAGCAGTGATAGCACCTAACATACTTTTTTTTTTTTTGCACAATCAGATTTTTTTGCCAGTTCGAAAGTTCACTGAATGTAAACAGACACCCCCATCCACCCACCATAGTGTTTATTGATCTTATCTGGTAAACATTAGACACCAGGAACTTGTCTGTGTCTATCCATCATAGTGTCACACACAAAAGTAAACCTGGCTTTAAACTTTGATTTGGTGATCTGGTAGGAGACTTGAATTTGATGTGCAGACCACTAATTAGGCCTGGTTTAGTCCTGGTTAATGGTTATGACCTGGTTTAAAACTAGTCCTGATTTAGGCACATTTTAGCCCACAAAAATCATGCTTGGGAGTGTCAATATTTGCTACTTAAAATCTTCTGATCCCTTTTTTAGCCAAACTGTATGATATGACATTACTTTGGTCCTAATTGTCAGATTAGTATTTTCCCCCATTATTTCTGACCTGCTAACCAGACCAATGTTTTTCCACACTAACAAATTGTCTCATTGGGAATTCTACTGCTGCTCCTCAATCTTCTTCAGGGGTGCAGAGATGCCATCTTCTGATGTAACGTGGTAGTAAGCGGATGGAGAAGTGATAAACAGGATTTGAGTGTGCTGTATTGAAAGATGAAGTGCATGTAACCCAACCACCCACACTGTCTACAATCTATTCAGTAGTTATCCGGCTACACACACATTTCTATTGCACAGACACACACTGGTGGACGCACACTGGCAGAGAGTGCAGTGGCTGTGTCCTCTGAATGGTGTTTATGTGTGGTCCAGCACTGGAGTGGGCTTGTTTATATCCATGGAGAAAGCCATTTGGGCAGAAGCCAGACTGTCTGACTCTGTTTGGCCCGTCTGCTGCTGCTGCTAACCTGTGGTGTGTGTAGAGCTGGAGGAGGCAGACAGGGGGCAGCACTGAGAGGAGAACTGAATCTGATACCGTGAAAAGAAATTGAATTCCTATTGCTGTGGACATTGACATCATATATAAAAAGGAAGTGTGTATTGTGCCAAGCTTTGAATTAGATCCTGCAGTTTCTGGACTAGTAGATAAGGTATTGCATTACATTTTAAATTGCATGGGCCCATATTGTGTGATTAGCTTAATAAGTTATACTCATTTAAAATCAAATGCAATTTTGTCAACCTCAAACGTTTGTAGCCTAAATGGTTGAGAAAGCATATAGATGTCTCTGAATGAAGCTCACACACAGACGTTCACACAGGTTCAGTGTACAGTGTCCACATTGGCACAGATGAGATGGGGACAGATTAGGGGTAAATGAATAACCGCCTGTAAACACGCTCCTCGAATGAGTTTTATGTAATTTCCCAGAGTGCACTGCAGTTCCTGGTGTGTGCCTCTGTTGGTCGATGACTTTTGACACTGCCAGCCTCACACACTTCCGGTTCAGGGAGTACAGTGAATTTATATAACTGTGTTAGCACATGCTCAGAACTGTACTGCAGATAGACATTGAGACCTGTGTCTTTGCAGCTGGAAGATTTAAGATGTATAGGAATATAAAAACTCCAACCCTTTTCCAGAATACCTCTACATAAAGGGGCCTTTTTTCTTAGGTTGACCTAATAAATCAGGTTTTAAACTCACTGGCCACTTTATTAGGTGCTCTGTATATCTGAAGTAGTCTTCTGCTACAGGAGTAATGTTTGGTGTATTGCTTGTATTTATCCAATCTCAATTTTAGAGACAGCATCAACTAATTCTGCATTCTCCTCTTCCAGCACAGCCTGTTTTTTGTCCGGTTAATGCTTCTGCTAACATCACGTGAATGTGTATTGACAAGTATTTCTTAATACTTTTTCTCTCCTTGTCTTTTCCTCTAGAGTGGCTGTTGAAGACTTTTGGCAGAGCTACGCTGGAGTAGATAACTTTGTTGCTCAATGCCAAAACTACTACAATTTGTCTCTCATTTTTCTGACCTTCTCTTACAAAAACAACTCTTTCTGTTCCATTTCGGCACGTCCACAAGTCAAAACTCCTGATTGACTCCCTCATTGTTTTGGTTTCAGTTGGAGACAAAAGAAGGGTAGTAGATTGGCAAGTTCATAATTATACCCCTCTCCCCGACCACCCCCCCTAAACCAGTGCCCAGTTATAAATGGCAATCTTAATAGACTCTTTCAGACCTAATTATGATTTGTCCGTGGTTGGAATGAAGTCTATAAAAAGGTTGTGTAGTTGGGGGGGATTGGACTTGAGCCCTATATGAGATTCTGCCACGTTTGTGTGGTCAACATGTCTGTAAGCTGGACTTGAAGGACTAAAAGGCAAAGGGCTTAGGATCTGTCTGCGGTTGGGATGCCAGTGGTCAGTAATCGACCAAGAGACATGTTTGTGTTGTCAACTGTACAAGGCAGCTAAGACTGCAGACTAGAGGGTTTTATAGTTGTACAGTACAGTGCAAATGTTCTAGGCAGGTTCCAAGACAGGCTGTTGGTCAAAAACATAGTTTTTTTTAAATCAATTTACAAAATGCAAAAGTGAGCGTTCAGAAACGTCTAAATCCACACTTAAGTATACATTTTTGTTCTGGTAGGTTCCCACCATTTCATCAGAGGATGTAGGCCTCCCACATCTTTCTGTCTCTTCATTAAGCCCAGACAGACTCAGCAATGTTGAGATCGGGTTTGTAGAGCTAAACCAGATAAACAGTTGCTAAACATAAAAACTAGTCATTACTGTTTAATACAAACAAGATGAAATACCACATAGTTCATTCCTGATCTGACCTTACACCACTAGCCCTTGTTATTTATAAAGCATAAAATCACACTTGTGTCCTTTGCCTCTGTATAATATGCTTTATACTTGACCATTGCACTCCTCATTTTGTCTGCACCCTCCCTGAAGCCCCTGTGGCCTGTTTGCCATTGGCATCCTGACCCCTGTTGAGGGCAGTAAATTACGGCCATTTGGTTAATGAAGCAGGTCATTAGGCACTGATTAGGTGTGTGTGTGTGTGTGTGAGTGAGTGAGTGTGAGTGAGTGTGAGTGAGTGAGTGTGTTGGGCAAAAGAAAATAATGACTCTGCAGTTTTATGTGTTGGTCTAATAAAGGCAGTTTTGCATATCTCAAGGAAGAAACTGGTTAAATGCTGTGTTCCAAGTGCTTACTTTTGTTCGATTGGAACTACATGGTAAATTTGTCTTATTAACTTCCCTAGTCACATACCTGGATAATTAGATTCATTATTGGTATTCGATGGCTTTTTGAAACACGCTGAACAACATTTCTTGACCAGCAGAAATGCATTTTCACTCTGCTACTTTGTTTGGCACTTGTTTTAGTCTTCTAGGTTCTATCTGACATTTTCTGGCAAAAATTAGTTATTTACATATTCCTATTCTTGGACACGTCTAAGCTTTATAATGGCATGTTTTGATTCGTTTCATTCATTTTCAAGCATTTTATATTAGGTTATATCTGTAAAATCAAGCATTGAGTTTTTGAAGTGAATTTACTCAACAGTAGTCAGAACACAGATAGAACCTTGTTAGTTAGCTAATTATACGTTAGCTTAGCATTTACCCTCACCAAATGAACTTGCATTTGCCCTGGACTGTAGTTTTTTACTCATACAAGTAATTTTAGACAGTAAGATATCCTTAATTGAGCCGTAATTTATCACTTGTCTGATTAGCTGCTTTCAATTTCTGATTAATAGTCCGTACAGTCACCATCAATGCTATCTCAGCTTTTGTCTTTAAGTAAAGGACAGGTGAAAGACTATCAGAAAGTGCTGTTGTAGACCTGCTTTAGAAGTGTTGTTATCTAGCCACAAAATCTGCTGCTGCACACGTCAGTCTCTCCGAGGAGATAATTACATTGGCAGGACTGCTGTAAGAAAACTGTGATCCAAGGCAAAGCGAGATCTAGCACTATTTTATCTTCACTATTACAGAGTACAATAAAGTTTAACAAGGCATAGTGAATGTGATGAGGACATACACTAAACTAGTTCTGAGTGTTTTGAAACTGTTCATCTGAGCTAGTTCTTTTTGTTTTAATTAAACCATGTAATAATGTATTGAATATCTACAAATCTAAAATAAAGCATGCTCTCAAATTAAATAATAGGTCTAATTCTACTTCATACCCTGCCTTTATTCTGAATAGTGTGAAGAACAGAGTTTTAATCCCAACGGGCATTCATAATATATTTTCTTTATAATTACACCAGCAATTAATGCTCTTTAAACTCTGCTGTGCCACAAAGGGGTAATAATATTGATGATACCTGCTTATTCAAAAGCATTGACTTAGATTTAAAAGAATGTTTTGGCTTTATAAATGGGCCTAATTAGCCAATTACGTTTTAACAGTTTGATTTGAATTTACCAGGCGCTCTTTTGTTAGCTGCTAATTAATTTACTACAAACTTTACGGCGCATGTAAAAATTGATTGTGAATGAATGCGACCCGCTTTTGCATCCTGATCTTCAAGTTGAGAAGCACTACGGTTTTTACTTTAGTGTCCACATTGCCGAATCTATTACTTTGAATCATGTCATTAATTGATATGATATTGAACTGCAATAGCACAGCAACTAGATTTCTTTTTGAGAAAAGGCCCGTAAGGAAGATCTGTGCTTCAAAATGGGATAACTCAAGTAGAAATACAATTACTGAACAAACAAACAAACTTCCTGCTCAAGTCACTAAATGCCAATGTACATTTCCTGAAAGAAAAAAAACACTTAAAAAACATGATGTAGATAGTGTGTGGTACAAATCACTCAAAGCCCTTACACGACTCTGACATATTTCTTTATCCGTATTGATTTGACACTATGATATGCTTGGCCCCTTCTGTGAGTCCAAACACTAAAGTGCCAGTCGCCACTTTTTATCGGCGCATTTCATCGGTGCGAGCGGCCCAGCTGTTTGCACGCTGATTTACAAGTGCACCATTATGAGATTTAATAACAGTTTCTAGCTTTATGACCTTTTTATGAGCGCCAGTGTGCGTCTACGTTCTGCTAACGGAGGTAACATTATAGGGCTAGCCACTGCCAAACAACATTGAGCTTCTTACAGTAACACATTGAGCTAGATTTTTCCGAGATGACAAAAAAAGTGAATGAGTTCGACAGAATGGGGAAAAGGGAATGGGAATGTCAAAATTTCTTCTTCAGTGTAAGCGGAGATTGACAGTAATCCTGTTTGGTGGAAAGTGAAGAAGACAGATTTGGGATTAGCTCAACAGATCCGGAGAAAGACACTTTTTAGATTTTCAAATAACTCCTTCATAGGGTTGAAATATTTGAGCACATGTACAGTGAATAAATCTTAATAAAACTGTCAACAAGAGGCTTGCAGCTGAGAAGGGTTGTTGAGTCCTCCCTGACCTCACTTCTGATTTTTTGCTTCCTGGAGCCTCACCATAAACTGGGGTTGGAAGTTCAGCAAATGTTTGAAAAGACATTTGAGGTTAGACCTGATTTGGAAAACCTGCATGCCATTATTTTGTTTGTGTTCTTTTAAAATGTAGGATTATAACAATGGCACTATTATGTAGCACAGTAGTTGGCAAAGCATCAATAAGCACCCAGCAGAGATAATATCAGACTAAACAAGCTCTACTAATGGTTATTCACAAGAACTGTTTAATTTATTTTCTCATTCCTAATCTAGACTTATCCCACTGAAGTGCAAATGGTAGCATATTATTTATTTATTCTACTTTGTTAGGTAGTTTTTGTACCTCTGGTTGGCTCTGGTTCAATGTTGTTGACAGATGGCGGTTCTCATCTTACTCTGGCATCACCAAGCCGTTTTTGCCCACAGAACTGCCCTTCACTGGATGTATATTTTCTTCTGACCATTCCTATAACCAGGGTTAAATTAATCTGACACCATAAACCCTGATATGTTCGAATCCACTTTCTTCATTATCCTCATAATCCTCATCAAGTCAAATGCCTGAATGCGTTCATTGTCATTTGCCGAGTAGCGATATTTGTTGACCAAGGTGATCAGGTATACCTAATAAAGTGGCCAATGAGTATATGTTTTTCCAATACAAGGACAGCTGAGGATTCTCTATTGAGATTTTCCCGTAAATAAATAATTACTCTTTTCTGGTTAAAGCTCACCTCTACATTATTCATCTCTGTGTGCTCAGGCTCGTCGGCTCTGCCCAGTAACATGGCCTACTTCGGCGGCTCTCAGGAGGAGGACGACCTGGAGGAAGAGGAGCTGGAGGAAGAGGAGGAGGTGAAGTATGGGGTCTCGTCTGGAGCAGGAAGTGGTCCCGCCTCTGCCTCATCCTCCTGCCACTCCACACCACGCAAAGGCAGACTACCCGGAAGACAGCCCCTCAATGGACATGGTAAAGAACTGTGATTTGGAGCCAGTTATACGAGCAAATATGGGATTGTCTACCTATATTGTATTATGGCAGATTTAGATATATGGATCACTTTATTGTCCCCAAAGGGAAATTGCAGCATTATCAGAAGGCATTTCATTTGTCCCGCTGACCTCATGGTGTTTTAGCATTATTTAACATCCTGATGGCCTAGATAATAACGAGAATTTTGTTCAGTTTCTTGAGAACTGAGGGATGCTGTACCTTCATCCGGAAGGCAGCAACTGAAGTGAGGAGCTGAGTGGGTGATGTCCATCATCCACCAACCTTTGTGCCTTTTTGACAAGCTCCAGGCTTGGCAGAGTGATCCAGTTTACAGGCTGTGGTCACTATTCATCTCAGGTCCTTTTTTTGAGCCTCTGTGGCACTGCCGTATCAACAAATGCTGCAAAAGGTCAAAATACTCTTGATAAAAGCAGAATAAAACATGAAGAGCATTTTGGAGCTGACGTTAAAAGACAGGAGTTTCCTGAAAAAGTACAGTCTCTGTTGGGCTTTGGTGCACACACAGTCAGCGCAGGAATCCCATTTTATGTTACAGTCCAAATCCTATACCAAGGTACACTGTGGACAAAAGAGACATTGAGATTAATGACTAGAACTACATTTAATGACCGTGACTTAGGTTGAAGAGCAGGTCCACTAACAGGAGCGTTGGTGGTTCGATTCCCACTACAACCAGAACATACTGCCGTCGTGTCCGTAAGCAAGATACGTTTTGTGGTGGTCAGAGAGGACAGAGACATGGACTATGGCTGCCATGGCTTGGTCAGTGTTGATAATCTTGGGAACCTTGAAGAGCTAAATATAAAGCTATACAATGCATTTAGCTTTCTCTTAAACCACTTAGTTGTCTTACTGATTTACTAAAGGCAGATTAAATTCTAATGATTCCTTAGACATTGTAACATCCTCACTCATGCATGCAGACCTCAGGGCTAAGTCATATGGGACATCTGAGCAGCACATCCACTTCTTCCGCCCCAATTAACACTTTGCTCGCTAAGCTCCAGCAAGGTGTTGATGTCCCTGCAACAGCTGTCCCGGGCCCTTGTCTCACAACACAATGGCAGCATATGTCCACCCCGGGGGCAATCGCACACATCTGCCCGGATACACACACACAAACATTCAGGGAACTACATGGACGCAATTGACCGTGACAGGGCAGTGGGTCCAAGAGCATAGCAGCACGTTTCTTAAGTTTACTATACTTGATTTTTAAAGGGAAATGTCTCTATCTACTAGTTTACCGATGTTTAAAATCTATAAAGTAGTATTCAATCTGAGCACCAGAAAGATAACCTGAAGGCCAGCTTCAATATGCACTTGGGAGACAAACCAGAGACCAGCAAGACATTTCCCAAGAAATCTTTCACAGTTGACAGCGGTCTCCCGGTAGTCTGCTAAATTGCAGCTGGAAAGGTCGAAAAGGTAAGCACTTTGCCTCCGTTAGCCTCTGGAGTGAAAAAGTGCAGAGGAGGGAAGAATGAGACCCAGAAAGGTCCATAGATTTGCTTGTTTTGGATTATACTTCATTGATACCACTCATAGCACACTGTTGAACTGTGCATTTATTGGCATATTTCTAGACCCTATAGCTTGTTTTGTTCTTTGATATGTGAACTTTAGATTTTTGTAAAGAATGGAATTAGGCTGTGATATTACATTGGTATTAGTATGAAGGCTCAACCTGGGACAGGAGGTCAAAAATTGCATTAGCTTTCAAATCTGACTTGGATTGTCTGAGCTTCTTTCCTATTGGATCAATTGTATCTGCTCTGCACTTAATTATAATCCTTCATCGCCATAACTACCGGCATATATTCTTACTCTATAGACTGCCTAATGCTGACGCCTTAAGAAGCACAGTGACACTCTGAAATCTAAACCTTTTTGAACACATCATAACGTGCTTTGTGCAAAACAGGACAACTCAGTCTCACAGTTTATCTCGTTTACCAACAGTGTTTGAATTGCAGCTTGGTGTCCTGGCTCCGATATGCTGAACAAATAGATTAGGCAAGAATAAGTAGATAGACTTTGTACGGGACAATAGAGATGATGGAGCTAAGGACGTAGTATTGTGTACAATACATTGCTTTAGACTGTGTGTGTGTGTTGAGAGTGACAATAAACACACAAGATCAGTGTCAAACCTAAATATGCAGCTTGGGACAGTTCCAGTACGAGCAAGGTTATACAGGCTCTTAGGGGCGAGGAAAGAGGAACATTTTAGTTAGGGTGAAGTAAGTCGCTGTAGGCCATTCATCAGAGCCCTGTCCCTCTGGCGTTGGGCCGGGCTCCATGTTGACTTAGTTAAATTTAACAGCTTTTATTGGGTTTTTCCTTTGCTCACTTCTCAATGTCAGGGATTTTTGCACTGACAGAGACCACACGATGCTCACGTCGAACAGATAATCCACTCATGCATAGAATTGCACAGTAAATAATAGACACGGGTGTCCAATCTATGGCCCCTGGGCCAAATGCGGTCCATTTTTTTTGTGGCCCTCAAGCTCACAATGGGCCCAAATGGTCTTTTTTACTCCATATGACTCTCCACAATCCAACTAAAAGAAAGCATTGTGTAACAAGATATCATATATAATATAGAGGGATACTAACCCAAAAAACTGAAAATACAGTATGTATCCAGAAAACGGATGCAACTAAAGGTCACCTCATCAAGTGGCCCTCCTCAGTAATAATGTTTTCAAGTATAATGTGAAAAATGTATTTGAGACAAAAATAGCTCAACAGACATAACTATAATATATTTGTAGACCTTGTTCCTAATCTTGATATTTTCTTTTTGGGGGCACCATTCACTTTAAACTATAGTGTAAAGAAATACCTAATTGATTGGTTTCTGCAGTGGAATAGGTTTAACTAATAAAGTGGCCCGGTACATGTAATAATACTTAAAAATACAAGTGAATCATGATTAATTATTGAAGAGAAACATGTGCTAAAAGGTGGTGGCTGCTTTTAAAACCACTGTATGTCGTGCTTGTGCCCACATACAAACGACCCCCTGTTGAAATGAAACCACCATAAAACCTGAACTGAAAAAGCCATTGAAGGTGTATACACTCACTTAGCATCTTCCCAGGAGGGCTGCTGGAGCTCGTGACATCTTTAAACCACTTTATTGACATGAGCTAAACAAAGAGGGCTTCATGCACACCTTAAATCATGCATATTTTGTTGATTAGGGGCTATACCGGGGCCAAAAGCCTGTCAGTCTGTTTGTGTGGCTGTCCCACTTTAGTTACATGACACCTATATTTTAGCATATTGGGACAGGCATTGGAGACGCTCACCTATAAAGTTGCTATGGTGCTTGGTCTAATGCTTCCAAACCATAGGGAACAGAATATAGACCCTTACTAGAAATTACAGTTAAAATTCAAACCTATAAGATTCTTTAACTTTATTTCTTTCACTCCAGTGTGGCACACCCAGGCGAAGGGCACGAGAGAGAGTCCGCGGCCTAAAGCAGGATCTCATGGTCGGGATGTCCAGGCACCACCACTGCCGCCTCCTCCACCCCCTCCGCTCTTGAGAGAGCGCAGTGAGCGGGCTGAGGCCAGGGAGCACGCCCGGGAACAGGCCTTGGCCAGAGGGAACGCCTCTAACGGGCTGCAACCAAGAAGGGCTGCAGAGGAGCTACGCAAGCAGGTAAAGACTGAGAACACAAAAAAGAGGAAATATAATGGTCTCTGGTACTCTGGTTTTGTTTTTTCTTAGCTTGGTTCATCTGACCATAATCCGTGCTCAAAACCTGGCCCACTGCTCTGGATGTTACTAAAAGCCCACACACGACTGAAAATTGAGGGAGAACATCATTGGCATGTTTAATTTGTCGAAATTTCTGCTGTGGTTTTGCACCACATTTATCCCCAAGCCTTACACGTTCAGCACTAGAGAGTTCTAACCACAGTATTAGGAAGTGTTGTATCAGTTTGGCACTCTAGTCTATAGAGATGCATTGAATTACACTGAGTCCGCCACTGAAGCTTTGTCTGTGATGCTCATTTCCAACCATCTCTTTTGTGACTTCTTTCAGTTCCACATTCACCACTCTGTCTGATGGCTCCTCGTTAGACTTGGGTCCTGTTGCTTTCTTCTATTGCGGTGCCTTTTTTACTACTACTTTTTTCCTCGTGCATTGTGTCTGCCTGGGAGAGGAGTAATGATTGTGTTTTGGCCTCTGCCGAGACTGCAGCTATATTTAGTCAAGCCGTGAAAGCCTGTCTCCCTCTCCCTGGCATTTAGCAGGTTTCAAGGAACCCCTTTTAAAGTCTGCGAGAGAGAGATGGCTAGAGATTACTCGGGCAGAAGGCAGGGGACTTTCTGTGAACACATTTGATAATCACAAGTAACAGAGGATTTTTAGTTTTTGTATTTGGTATGCATCTGTACATTGTTCAGGTCTAGCCTCCTTCAAAGATGTATTCCAGTGAATGTCTTTCCTCTTTTAGCAGTTGTTGTCGTAATGTGGCACAGCTGATGCGGAGTCAGACGTGTGCTTCAGCGTTTCAAAGTGGCTGGAATTGTCCACTAAATCTAGCAATGAATCTCAATGAGCACCACTGCTGCCAAGAGAAACTTCAGGCACTTCTTTGTCAATTTACTCTTCACTATACTCTGTTTGCAATAGGGCTGCTATGTGATAGTGAAGTTTATTATTGCAACAACGATATGGTGATACGGCGATATCTGGGTATGATTTTTGCCCATAAAGCTTCAACAAAAAATTTGAAAATACATTCTGGATTTACTAGTCAAAAACCCAATCCAGAAAACAAAGACTACAACACGTTTACGATTGGATTGGACCTTTATACTGAATGTACATTTCCGTCAAATGGAAGACTGTAACATTATCACAATACACTGTTTCTTGTTATAGCGATATTGATAACCATATATTTGCGATACATTGTGCAGCCTTCGTCTCCATCCCACCATCATTACACATGTACATCTGTGTTGCTTTCACTCCATTTCCCATCATGCATCACGCTCTCCCTTTCTTCTTCTTGTATCAAACAAACCGGTCCTGCCCTTGACAACATGGCTCCAGTCATTGGGAAGGATTAGTGCATTTTTCCCCAGCTTCCCTCTCTCTCTCCCTCCAATTAGCATGGACAATATGTGCATTAAGCGTGAGCAAGACACACACACGACCAACTGTGAAAATACAGGCTAAGCCATAGAAAGGTTAAGTGATTATGTAGCTGTGTGAGTAAAACAGAAAGGGTAACAGCATTATCATAATTTAATTCACTGTGATTCACGTCGCCTTAATTCAATAGTGGCTTGTATCAACAAAGTACCCCACGCCACAACAGGACCTTTTATAAAACAATATAAATCTATCAGTTTTAATTAAAGGACAATAACACAGCTGCTCCACACAGACCTCATAAGGAACGAGCATTTCACAAACTCATCATTTTCAAATATCCCGTTTTCTTTCCCCTGCTGAGAATTGAACAAAGAAGTATTCACAAAGATTCACACTTGCGTTTACTAAGGGCACTCCAGTATGTACAGTAGTGTGTGAAACTTAACCTGTGCCTTATGTGACCTTATGTGTACAGCAAGAATACATTTAATACTCACCATGCTACTATACTATGCTGAAAGAAAACTAGTGCCCGATTACGATTTTATTCTAATACATACTAAATAAAAACAGCCTTAATGAACATTTAATTTAATACATTTACGATACACAACGATTTTCCTTCTGAGTCAGTAAAGTTATCAAGGTCTTGGGCTAAGTAAAAAATCTGTGTTGTGGCTGTGTAGTTAATCACGACACAACAGGCGTGTTGTTTCTTGAGTGTCACTGACTTTCCAATAGCCACTCAGATCCATGCCTATTAAAACTACCATACTGAATAAAACAATTGTGATTCTAGTTATCTCTATTATTTGGGAGACCAAGGGTTAAACGTTCTCCCTTCCGGCCGTCTGTCTGGCCTGCTCTCATGCTCTTGTCTCCTGTAGATGTTGCCTTTTTAAAAGTCTTCCTTACTGCCAGGCCTCAGCTGCTGGGCTATAGCAACACATGATGTCATTTAGACCCTCCTACTGCATCCTCTTCCTTCCCCTCCCTCTCTCTCTCGCTCTCGCTCTCTCCCTCTCCCTCTCCCCCTCTCTCTCTCTCTCCCTCTCTCTCCACTCCCGAACGGTCTCCGCCGTCTGCGAGTGCGCTCCAGTTTTTCTCTTGGCTTCATTGTCCTATTTTTTTCTTTGTCATTGTTTCTATACTCAGTTTTAATTCATGGTTCCTCCTCAATAATGAAATTACCATGTTTCTCGTTTAATTTGATGTATTGAAGAGAAAGTAGTTAGGCAAAACATAGGAAACCCCAACATACTATACAGAATCAGACATTTCAGTTTTGCAGATAGTTGAATGGTGAATGGTTTATTTATTATTTTGATTTCTTTCTGATACATTGCAAACAGTAGATTTTTGTTTTGAATATATTATTTTATGTTTATGTGACATTGCAATTGCATTCTTCTTTCCTCATCCTTATTTGGGCACTTTCTTTGCTTTCCCATTGACTTCTCTCTTCCTACCCTTGTTACCCTGGTCTACCATAACAGATATCTCCGAAGTCAAAAGGGGACGCTGACGGAGAAGCCCTCTCGAGTGTATGGGGCCCTCTTGTGGCAGGAGCTGTCATGACAGTGGCTTAAATTTCAAGCTCTGTCAGCAAACCGTCAAAGGGGCAAAAATAGCAGTTGTCTAGTCCAGGGCTTCTTTGGTTACTACTATAGCACCACCATTGAGAGACGTTTTGAATATCCAAGTCTGTAAATTTTAAAAAAACGTATACAGAAAAATGTCGATTTGTATCAAAAACATTGTGATGGGCTCTCTATACTGCCAAACTATAACATAATTACCAATCAATTTAGATTTGTTGACCAAATACCAAATGGTCCATATTTAAGTTCAAATTTCTCAGATGTACATAAACTAAATTCTCTATTTTCCTTTTTGTGTTAAAAAATGTGTGCTGGATTAAGGAAGGGCATTGATTGACGGCGGTTGAGTTAGGTTTCATCCCCCCTTATCTTTTAATGGGCCGCTCTTTGTGTCAGCAGCACCACCACCTGAGCTGAACACAATACAATACATTAGCACACACACACACACAAGAGCCCTTCAAAGGCAAACCTGTCAATGGGCCGGCTGTCACCTCACTGCTGTGGCGCCCTGGACGTGATTGATAACTCCATTGCGTCTGTCTCCAACTCCTTTTTGGGCCATTTTAAATCTAGCTGCTCGGGTTATGGCATAGACAAAGAGAACACCAGGTTTAGAAGCTGTCTATATGACATCCTGCTATAGAAAAATTATGTGATTTAATAGTATCATTACTTCATAGTATGATGACTCCTGCTGATATTTTTGCTGATTTTTTTTCCCTTTGTTTTTATTTTATGTCAACAAGCCTGAGATATTTTGTGATGATGTACAAAATAATATATATTGAATTTCTGTGAGTTCTTCCATGAGACGTCATTATGTTCCTAAGAACATGAATGTACCTCATTGGATTTGAACTGCTGTAAGAACTGTCCACTATTTTCCCACAGCTGTAGACAATGATCTAGCCACAGAACCAGACACTAGTGTAGAGAGCCTCTGATCTTCAGCTGGGGCCTCTCTGAATCCACACACACTCTTCTGTCTCCTTATAAACCCACTCACAGGACCTTTATTTATAGAACACAAATTTAATTATAGCCTCAAACCAAACCCAAAGTAAATAAAGGCCTGTTTTTATATGTGCCCGGATCAGATTTAATTCCACTGACCCCACCTCCCTCATACTGTCCCACCATCTGTCAGCACTAACCATAGAGCTGGACTAGCCTGTGTTTCATGGCTTCACTCCGGCTTTTCTGTTTAGTGTTGTTTATTATGAGGTTTAGTTTTTTAATTTCAGTTTGTGCATAAGTGGAGTCCCACCTCCTGAATATATTCACTTATTTTATGTTTTTATTTTTCAGGTTTCTAAATTGAACGGGCTGACACGGGCTGGATCACATGTTGTTGGTGGTGCCAAAAAGAGCCGTGACTTCCGACTGCCGTCCAAAACTGTGAAGAAGTACACAGCCACCGTGTCCAAGGGCCACGTCACCTACACCAAAGCCAAACAGAGAGAACTGGGCAAGAAAACCAAACTCAGCAACAACAGCAAACACAGCAACACCACTTCGTCAGCGAACAATCACAATCAGCACAGCCAGCCAGCAGCCAGCCCCGCGCTGGCCCACTCAGGAAAAGCAGCCGCACCAGCCCCTCACAGCAATGCAAAAACACGAAAACAGGTGCTATTATCAAACAGGCTGCACAACACCACCACCCGCCTCAACGGTCGGCTCAACGGCCAGCGGCACAACACGCTCGCCAAGGAGGACGGCCACAAACTGACCCTGCCTGGCCCAGTCGAGTGTGCCGGGCGAGAGGGGCTGCGCAACTCCAAACGGCGTCTAGAGGTAGTCCTACATGCTATCGAGACAGGGCCCAAAAGTCCG
Organism: Philypnodon macrostomus; assembly: GCA_036025475.1. Lineage (NCBI taxonomy): Eukaryota > Metazoa > Chordata > Actinopteri > Gobiiformes > Eleotridae > Philypnodon > Philypnodon macrostomus. The sequence continues at coordinate 21,117 of JAVQKC010018250.1, forward strand.
ATCATAGACGCCAAAAAGGTCAAGCTTCAGGCCACATCACTGGAGACGCGCAGCAACAGTAAAAAAGTGTCCAATCAGGAGAAGGCTCTCACACCCACTGTTGCCCCAACAACCCCACTCTCTAATGGACATATAGAGGAAGCGTCTCCTCCACAGAGCTCCCCTGACCCCCCGGAACCTTCTAAACCTCCACCTCCAAAACAAACCTCACCCACTCCACCAGCAGCCACTCCTGAGCTGCTGAACCAGCGACCCAAACGTGCGTCAGCCGGCAAACTGATGCTGATCCGCCAAGCCCAGCAGCAGCTGAGCAGGAGCCGTAACTCCTCCTCTCCCTTGTCCAATCATAATCAACCCCAGAACCCTAGCCGGGCCAGTACTACCTCAGACCCCCAACACCCCTCCTCTGTGACCCCCACAGTCTCCCCGCTGCTCACCAATGGCCCACTCAAACCTGCAGGACCGCGGCCCGACCGGGACAAGGAGTGGGAACGAGAGAAGGAGCTGACACGGCTGAAGGAGCGTGAGCAGGAGAGGGAGGAGAGGCAGCGCAGCAGACCGGATGGCTGGTCGGCTCTGGGACAGGCCCCAGTCTTCAGGCCAGCCCAGAGGGAGTTCCAGGACCCCCTGGTGTACCTCGACGCTGTGAGGGAACAGGCAGAAGTGACCGGGATGTGCCGCATCGTGCCGCCCCCGGACTGGAGGCCCGAGTGTAAACTGAGTGAAGAGATGCGTTTTGTTACACAGGTGCAGAGGGTGCACATGCTGGGACGCCGCTGGGGACCCAATGTCCAGCAGCACGCCTGCATCCGCAAGCACCTCAAATCTCAGGGCATTACCATGGAGGAGCCACCAGTGATCGGTGAGTGCAGCTCATATAAAGCAAACCATAATCATATTTGAAATTGATCCTAAATGTTAAATTAATGACTAAAATAATTAATCTGGCAACAGCAAATGTATCAAAGAATTTGGCAGAGCATGCTCAAACATGTATTCCATTGTCAGCCTACAACTTTCTACAACGTTCTTTGGTTTAGGTATATGTGACTATGTCAATATGTAACAGGTGTTTAGTTGAACTGCTCTGGGTTTTGTTTTGCAGGTGGCTGTGAAGTGGACCTGGCTCGGTTTTTCCAGCTCATCAATGACATGGGCGGCATGCAGCAAGTGATGGACCTGAAGAAGTGGACCAAGCTGGCCGACCTCCTGCGGATCCCCAAGTCGGCGCAGGACCGTCTGGCCAAGCTGCAAGAGGCCTACCTCCAGTACCTGCTCTCCTATGACTCTCTGAGCACAGAGGAGCGCCTCCAGCTGCAGGCAGAGGTAGTGCAGGAGAAGAAAAGCCTGGAGTCCCGTAAAGGCCCTCTGGAGAGCTTCTCGGACTCCTCTGCCCCCAGCGCTCTGGCCCTGCCCCGCTATGAGCCCAAAAATGGGCTGGTTGGTGGCATGGTAGGCGGTGCAGGACACCCCCACACTAACGGAGTCTATCACCCTCTGAAGGAGCTGGAGGCTCAGGTCAAAGTGGGCCGCCGTCGGCTCTTCGCTCAGGAAAAACAAGGCAAAGAGGACAAGCAGCAGCAGCATGGGTGTGAGGGAGATGAGGAGCGGGATGGGGGTGTCCACAGCGACCAGCACAAATGTATTTACAAGGTCAGCATCAACACAGCACATCATCTATACAACCAGTGTGTCATTTTAGCTCTTGTTGATGGTAAACATTCTTCAACTACTAAAGAGCTAAATCCTTTCTCATTTTTCATTGCCAGCTACATTGTAAATGCACACGTTTTGTTCCTCACATATAATACTGTTTTGTAAAGCATTTCTGTGTGTAAGAGGCGCTCAGCTGTATAACCTCTGAGCCTGCCAGCAGCTGTGTTGATTCTGGCTCACTCAAATGTAGGTCAGGGAAAATTCAGATCTAAACTCAGGCCTGTTCCCTTCTGCAGGTTCTGCTGTGTTTAAAGCTCTGCTGTGTTTAAAGCTCTGCTGTTTTGCTCTCTTAATTCTATTGGTGCCATTATTCTTCACATTCCTCCACATCTCAAACCTAGATCCCATTTATTCCCCACTTTTTTTCTGAAACACAATCTCTTTACACAATATCCCCCTGGGTAACATACATAGACCCTGTCAGCAGACATGATCCTGCACAGTAACCCAGCCCACAGTCTACTGTAGAGGTATACTGCTCATACCAGTGACTTGAATAGCCCTCCTCATCGGTATGGGACAGACTTGTCTAAATACGACACATCTGATTTCCTGCAATTTCCTCCAAGAGTATGTTTTATTTCACTTTACTGTGAGGTAACAAAGTGCTTGTCAAGAGTATAATGAGCTCTAATTACAGCTGGAATAAGCCCAGATAAGAGCCACTACTGACTTTTACAGAGAAATGTTTTGTCATTTCTACCTAACAGTATTTTACCACCTTGAAGGAGAAATTATAATCATCAAAGTGGCCAGTCACTTTTTTTTAAAACAGTTTGATCACCTTTGAAAGAACAAAATGAGATAGAGTGTGTGACACTGATTCAGCAAGGTCATGTTTCGGTCCAGTCATTTATCTTGGGGCCCACATCTCCGAGATTTATGTTACCTTCAAAGTGACTTTTGTTGCAGACAAGGGTCAAGTAGAGGGTAATGCAAACTTACAGGGAACAGAAGGGGGACTTAATTTAGTAGATTTGTGTACACAGATTGGACTACATTATGTTATAAATGATTAATCTCTTGTTGCAGGGGAAATCTGTGTCTTTGACTAACTTCTTCAGGATAGCCCGGAACACTATGACTATGTGCTTTAACAAGGAACCGGGAGCTGCTGATGTTGAGGTGAGTAACTTGACAAAAATATCATCTTCAAGCCTCAGCATAAAGTCTACAAGAAGTATTAGTATATAAGTAAGTTTATAAGTATAGTGTATATAAGTATTCAAGAGGTTGCAATATATCTGCTAATGTCTTTGTCCACTCATTTTCTGATTCTGGTGTTATCTGCAGCAAGAGTATTGGCGGATCGTGGAACAGAAGGACAGTCATGTGGCAGTACAGTGTGGGAAAGTGGACACCAGTACACATGGGAGTGGTTTTCCCACTGGAAAATCAGAGCCATTTTCCAAGTGAGGATCTTTTAGTAAAATATGGAAAGTTTGACTCATTCTAGAGGGGTTATTAACCATTTTATTTACCTGTTTGTACCAGACATGGATGGAACCTCACTGTTCTCCCTAATAATTCGGGATCTATTCTTAGACATCTTGGTGCTGTGCCTGGTAAGATTATCATACATCTTCGGATTAATTTTGACTCTTTTTAGTTGCAATAATACATTTTTTTGTGTTATCTGTAGGGGTGACCATTCCCTGGCTTAATATTGGCATGGTTTTTTCTACCTCATGCTGGTCTCGAGACCAAAACCGCCTTCCATATATTGATTACTTACACACTGGTGCTGATTGCATTTGGTTAGTAGGACCTCTCTGACCCTCTTTATTTTGTTAATATAATGAAAAGAAAAAGTGGCATGTATATTTATGTGTACTTGCTTGCACAGGTATTCTATCCCTGCTGAGGAGAAGGTAAAGCTGGACAAAGTGGTCCATACACTGCTCCAGGCCAATGGCACACCAGGTTTAGAAATGCTGGAGAAGAACGTTATGGTCAGTGCTTTTCTATGTCCTCTGTCTCTCTCTATCTCTCGCTCTCTCGCTCTCTAGCTATCTCTCTATCTCCATCTCTCTCTCACTCTCTCCTCTGTCTCTCTCTGTCTCTCTCTGTCTCTATCGCTCTCTATTGCTTTTCTATCTACTGCTCTATATCTATCTCTTTCACTCTCTCTTTCACTCTCTGTCTCTCTCTATCGCTCTCTATCTCTCTATCTCCATCTCCGTCTCTCTTTCACTCTCTCTCTTTCACTCTCTCTATCTCTTATCTCTATTATCTCTATCTAATGTAAATTCATGTCGCTTTAATTGTCATGTCTTTCCAGATCTCTCCAGAGGTGCTGTGCCGTGAAGGCATCAAGGTTTACCGTACAGTCCAGAGGAGCGGTCAGTTTGTGGTCTGCTTCCCTGGTGCCTTTGTCTCTAAAGTGTGCTGCGGCTACAGTGTGTCAGAGACTGTCTACTTTGCTACGCCACACTGGATGAATCTGGGCTACCAGGCTGCGAAGGTCAGGATCTTCATTATTGTCATTACATCAACATGTTCCCACACTGGCTCCATGTGCAATAGAGCAACTTCTTGAAATGAAATTATATTCAAGTACTCAATAGGAGTAAAGGGTGTGATCAAAAGTTTGCTAAATGTAAATGAGTAAATGCAACCTGTATACAGTTAAATCTCTGACTGAAATGAAAAGCCTCAAAAGGAATCAATTAACTCAGTACTCCTGTATTGTCCCTTAGTCAAGTGTGTATTGAAGCTTAAGGAGTAATTGCAGTCTCCCCAGTGGCAGTGTTTATATATTTGCTGATCATGAAAAAGCCTTCGGACCTCATCATGACCTTAATAGAAGAGGAGAAAATGTCCCTACTGTTATGTCCATTACCGAGACAGAATTATGTATATGTTCACAATGCTACATATCCATAACCAGGGCACAGCTCGCCCTCTAGGGTAATACGACTTTCAGATAGTGTGATCTGCTGTGTAGCAAGGTCGTAAATGGTTTACAGAGAATGAAAAAGAGTTTTATCCTCACACTTTGAAGGTCTACCTGCTTTTTATTTAATGGAGGAACATTAACGATGCAACAAGCCTTTTGGTTATTGTCTGAGCTGATTAAAATGAAAATGAATATATATTTGCAGGATCTGAAATACCGTCGTATAGCCAAACCGTTCTCCATGGAGAAGCTACTGTACCAGATCGCCACAGCTGAGTCCAAGAGGGACAATGGCCTTCTCCTCACCACCATCTCCGCCCTTCTCAAAGACCTCAGGTACAATACAATATTAATATTCCTACACTTACTAACTCAGAATGCTCCAAGCTCATCCAGCTCTAATATAATGAGTATCTTTCATGTCTTGCAGGAATATAGAGATGCACCAACGGCAGGAACTTTACCAGGCAGGTCTGCTGTCTTCGGCCCGATATGGCACCCACGACAGCAGCCTGGGGCCATCTGAGGCCCGCAAGAAACCCCGCGGCAAGTGGCTAGCACTGGAGTCCTCCGAGAGACGCTGCCAGATCTGCCAGCATCTCTGCTACCTGTCCATGGTCAGTGCACACGTCCAGCCAAGGACAAACTTAAAGCATAATTTAGCCTTTTGATATATAGTTGGTTCGTTAAGCTATCATTAAGTCTTCTAACATGCCTGATACGTCATTAAGTTCGTACTTGCTTTTCAGTGACAATGGCATTTTGGAAGAATAAATATTTGAATGCATGTCTGTTTGTTTACAGGTGGTCCAGGAGACAGACAATGTGGTCTTCTGCCTGGAGTGTGCTCTGCGTTACGTAGAGAAACACAAGTCATGTAGAGGCCTAAAGATGATGTATCGATATGATGAGGTGAGCTATTCCTTGTTATTGCCACTTTCAACATGCAGTTCACTATGGGTCCAGAAGGGGGAGACAAAGACTAATAGTTTATCAAATTGCCACCTTGACAATGGACACCCACTGTGTTGATGATTGTTAGCTACTGTAAATACATAGTGTAGATGCTATTGTGATATGTTGATAAAGATGTGGGAAGAGTAGCCAAAATTGAGAGCCTAGGCTACTGTTACTTCAAAATCTTAATAGTCATCTGAAAACATAAATACATGACATAGAAGATATAGAAGTTGGTTACTGGTTTGTCAGTCATGCATTAAGCCTGCATTATTTGTCTTTTTCATTTAGGAACAAATCAACAGCTTGGTGAACCAGGTGTGTGGTCGGGCAATGCTGAAGAGCAGAGGTGCTAATCTAGTCGTCAGCGGAGTGGGCGTAGTTGACCCCTGCAATGGCTTGAGTCCCGCCAAAGTGTCCCCGGCCAAGCGCGGGCCCCGGAAGCGTGCCACTGTGGAGGTGTCCTTGGCACGCCTGTCGTCCAGTCACTTGCCCAAAGCTGCGGCCGTGTCCTGAGAGCCGCCCCCCAATCCCCCGTCCACGGACGACCACCCCTTTGTTTGTGACATAATGCAGGATCACTATCAATCACCACATATTTAAAAACCTGTTTTTTAAAAGCTTTCATGATCCCTCCCAATCTAAGAGACTCCCACAACGTCCTTTTAGCGCGACAGCTTTGTTTGTAGAAAAAGGTTCAAGCAAGATGTCTTTTTGCACTAGTGTGAAAGAAGTTTTATTCTTGGTGATTTTCTTTTTCAGATTCCCCCAGTCCTTTTATTGGTTTGTTTTTTAGCATCACAAGCATTAAAAAGTTCACATGAAGACTCAACGGACCCCTACTCTTCCCCAAACAGCTCCAACTGTAAAAGGGTTACGAACGTTCCCTCTTCCTTGCATCACGTCCCCCTGCTCCTGTCGACTCCTCCGCATCGTCCTATTGTGAACACTGCTAGGGGGCCTTTCATTTTCCCATTGTTTCTGAAAGTGACATTAAGTAGTTGTACCCAAAGTTCCTCTCTGTCCTTGGTTTTGAGGAAGAGTCATTTTTATTGATTTTATCTGTTCTTGATGCAGCTCCCACATTGTTTATAAATGGGGGGTTCGGTGAGGCGAGGTAAAAACTTGAAAGACAGACTGTTGTTGGGTTTTATTATTGTTGGTTTGGCTATGTTTTAACAGTTTTGCATTTTTTTTTCTAGTTTTTTTTTTTCTATGTATTTTGTTTTTTTTTGGGTCATTGTGAAAGTTTTTTGTTCAGTGGTGGATGTGTAAGGGGGCAGAGGTGCGGCCATTTTGAAGGCTCACCTTAACTTCCTGTTTATGTGGTGGGACCCTCCTACGCTAGCGAGTGAAAACTGTGCCTGATAACGTAGCTAGGAGATCCATTCATATTGGTGCTGTTGGTTATAATTACTGTATAACGACACAAAAGTTTAAATCTGGGAGTTGGTGGCTAATGCTAGTAGTGGCCACTAGCTTGGTGCTCCCCGTCCCACAGGGCAGAAATGCTTTCAGGCGTTTCTGAATCTAGATGTGCAATCGTGTTAACATTCCATTCTTCCAGTCCTCTTGTTTCACCTGTACCAGTAAACATTAATTATTATTATATTATTATTTTGTGTTTTTTTACCTTTGATCTGATGTGTTTTCTCAAGTAGAGCCACTAGACAAGAGTATAAAATGTGAAATATCAAATGCATTTTTTTTTTCTTCGTTTTTATGCTTTTGTTTGTGTTTTGGCCTTTTTACATAGTTTTTTCCCTTCTCCAGATTATTAATTTTTCGAGCAAGAAATAGTCCAACAAAAACAAAACATTTTTTGTACATAATCCTGTAAATTTCTTTAAATACTTGAGCCTTTTTTGGGTTTTAGGAAGGAAAGGAAGGAGGACTAATGGAGTTTCTGAAGAGAGTGCTTGATGAAGAAAAAGCCTTACATTTCCCTTTCTTCATCCGTGTGAGTTTTCAGCTTACAGGGTTGCTCTGGTAAACGTGTATAAAACATTTAAGTGCTGCTTATATCACTGAGAAAGAAGATATCTGAGTAGCCAATGACTGCCCCCCATTCTAGTTTTGTTTGTTTAGCTTTACTTTTTTGAAGAAAAGGGAAAAAAAAGAGACGAGAGAAAAAAAAAATGATTTTTACATTTTCATTACTGAAAATTCCACACAAATGTAGTAGCTACTCATGTTGCACTGAGCTTGCCAGTGGTGACTGTCAAGGAGATCCTATAATCCCGCTTGTTGGTTGTTGTCCCTTGCAGAAGACTGAACTGTTTTAGGACTATTTAATGATAAACCAAGTCGGGTGTTTTCAGCATAAAAAAGTGTTTGTCAAGTTTTTATGGCCTTATACTATATTTTATTCTCATGGGATCCTTTTGTTTGTTCTGATCATGTTTCTGTTATTGGTTTCTTCCATTTTCTACAGTATCTACTTCTCACAGTGGGGTCTCTGGTGACTTTATTTATTAGTGTCGCGTCTCGGCCTTTCCCACCACTTGGAAAGACTCATGTTGGTTATATTTGACAGTTTTTTACTTTTGGAGTTTGTACCTAAGGTTTAATAAAAACTTACCGACAATTCACTGTCACTGTTTTGCAACTCTGTGTCTTTAATGCAACAAAACAGCACTCAGCCTTCAAGTCATTTACTTCAGCAAAACATGATATTGCTTTTCATTATTTTTCAATTCAAAAACATTAGACTAATAATTCATATTCACAGATATATAGAATATTCCTCCCAAACAGAAAAGTCATTCTTTCATTAAGCTCCATTCTCTCATTGGCAGCACATAAAATCTGAAAGTCCCCCACACTCATCTGTTTCTGGAGCATTTAGGATTAAAACATTTACTATCAAGTTAAGGATTGTAGGAAGGAAACTGAGGTTGGGGGTAAATGCCGTCACATCACACACACACATCAACATGTCTGTACCAAAACATAGGGATGGTTCACCTTCTCATAATGTCCAGTGCATAGCACACAGTCTGAACAGGAGTTTGGTCCGTTTTGTAGAGGAGAAGTTGACCCTGGTGTATTGGTCAAAGAAATGGCAAAGGGTCACCCTCCATGTGTTGTATGTGTGTTTGTGTGGAAGTCCCAAACCAGATCATCTGAATCCCTGCCAGTGTCAGGCCACAGTTCACTAAACAGTCCCAGATTTAAAGTCTGGTATTAATTAATAATGCAAATGTACCTGATTTTCCTCCTAGACCCAGTTCAGATGAAACAATCAAAATGGCTTTGGAGCCCCCCCAAAAGGTTACATCCAGTATTAGTGCTTTATCTTGTTTCTCTATCATTATTGGATATTTTCTCTGAAAATGTTGAATTGTCAATTATTCATTAAATCTACCCAATGGTTAGTTACTGGTATATATCCCATCACCTCTGTAAACTAGTTGAATTTAGTTTTAGATAAATGTGGTCAGATGTGGCAGTTAGAGGAACCTTATTATTTCACTCTATTCTCATTGACAAAGCCCAGTTGATGTCTGTGTTGTGTGTGTGCTTGGCAGCTGTTTTGAGTTGTAAATAGTCCATCTGGCTCTAAACCTTTGGCCGGCTGCTGCCCACACAGTCTTTGCCGCTGCTGCTCTGGTCATCGTTGTGATCGGCCTGGTCCACTAGTGCCATGTCGGGGTGCACCTCCTCGTCATCCAGAGTGACCACCACTGGAGCTCTCCTGGCACCCCCCTGTTCCCCACCGTCATCTTCGTCTTCTTCATCCTCCTCTCCCGCCTCTGTGTCCTGGCTGGCGGAGTCGGTGCAGGTGGAGGACAGGGAGGAGAGCTTGTGGCGCAGCTCGGCCTGTGTGGGTACCTGAAGACTGATCTCTGTGGTGAAAGACTCCACTCCATCGGGGCCTTTGGAAATACAGAGGAATCAAAGAGCTGGTACAAAAACAGATCAATATGAACTTCCGCTGTTTGTACAAGGCCCAGATAAAATGTCAACAATTACATTTTTTATCAACATATAGGCCTATTATTGAAGAGGTATTAGGACCGCTGTTTGTTGCCAGGTTGGGATTAAAAATAACATGTCAATAAAGATATTGCCTATTTGTATAATTTTCATTAAATAATGTATTTATACTGACTAACATAGTTCATAGCCCAAGAGCTAACTGTGGTCAAACAGTGATATCTGGTGGCTGCACACAGTTAAGTGTACACAGAATAATGCATTTCTTTCATACCTGAGAAATGCCCAGAAATCTTTATTTCACCAAAGCGGGACCTTATAGCTGTAGTAATCTGTATTTTGAATCTCTTCCTGACACAACCTTTTCCATTTACCCAGATCTGGGATTGATGAATAACTACACATAAATATAGCTTTAAAACTCGTGACGTAAACCTCTATGAATGTATTTGAACTTCAAACTGTTGTCTGGTTCTTGACATACATATCATCATGTATGTATCAGTGCATTTAGAGACGTATAAACACACTTAAATGAATGTCTACCTGTGACTGGTGATGCAGCACTGTTGTCCTCTCCTCCTGAGTGAAGAAACACGTCCAGAGCCTCATGATCAGACATGTCCATCAGGTCCATCTGCTCCAGCATGTCCACGTTCACCTCCATAGATGACATGCTTCCTATTGGCTCTAAATGTTATGTAATAAATACATAAAGACAATGTTACCATCAGAGAAAATGTATCAACAGTAAATGTAGCAACAATTTCATGGTTTTCTTTCCCAAACGTTGTGAGTAGAAGCAAAAAGTGCATGTAAGACGTGGAATATTCGCAGCAGATTAGCTTACATTACGATCTAAAGCAGGGGTGTCCAAACTTTTTTCACTGAGGGCCACATTGTCAAAAATGATCACCAAGGAGGGCCACTCGCTGAGGTGATCGAGTTCACTTCACCAAGTCCCCTTTGGTTGTAGGCCAGCCTGTTTTCTGTTTTTTCCTCTTAGTGTCCCATAAATTATAACCACACAGAATAGTGCAAAAGTATCTTGTGTTTAGTTGGATAATGTAGAGTTACATAAAAATAATATTTGGCTTAATGGAGAGGTAAGCCTGAGGGCCACATTTGGGCCTCGGGCCAAAGTTTGGACACCCCTAATCCAAAGCATTAGCAGCAAGCATTACAGGGTGTTAAGGCAAATAAAGCTCTTAAAGGTATACTAGGAGATGTTTCTATATAGATGTTTTCTATAGTTAATGCAAAATGTATTACTGTCCCTTTAAGACATGAATAAAAATATAAATTAATATACATATAGAACGCCGAGGGCCAATCATTTACGCTGTCACGGCGTGTTTTATTGGCCCAATTAACGATCTATCATTTAATTATGCATTCATTGAGCTGAGCTGCTCTAGCGCCGGGGCTAACTAGTTGTACAATGGCTGAGGGGGAACCTGAAGTTACTCTCTGCAAAAGGATGAGTGTTTTCAAAGTGTCTATGCCGAGGAGACAAGGGAAGGACAAAGGAATCAAACTAAAGTTGATGTAGTTTCAACGGGATACGGCTCAAGGCACAGGAAACACTTCCGACTCACTTGATGTTCTGCCCCACAGGTCTCTTTTAGACTGATTGTTTTGTTGTGATAATAATTCATTTTCAACTGTTTGTTAAGCATATTATCTGATGTTGCTATTTGTTATTGAAGTAGAATCATAAGTTGTTAGTTGTGATTGCAGTAATATGGACTGGGCCGGAAGCTGTCTTTGTACAGAACCAGGGTTGTTCTACTGTTGAGAGTTTATTGTAATTACAATAAGGAAGTGTTAATGGATTTTGTAATGGGATTACTCAGACACGAGATTTGGGCTGCGCATGTGCAGGTATTGTGTTTTTCATTACATTTTTATTCACAAATAATCTTCTTTAATGCTAAATTAATACAAATGAAGTAATTGTGGCTAAATACGAATAGTTCTATCAAACGTTTACAGGAGAACAGTCTGGATAACAGACACAAAACCAGGTCGATTTGAGAACAGTATTCTGGCCACATTCTTTACCATTATTGTCCTGTAAAGGTCAACACACACAGGTCATTACGGCAGTTTTATTATTGTTTTCTATGAGAGCAGTCACAGGGCCGTCGCGCACTGATCACACAGCACTTCTATTTGCAAGCGGCACTGATCCATCCACATCTAAAGCTTTAATCTACAATCTTTAATAAGCAACATTCAGTCTAAATTTTGACAAAACCAAAACTAAACGAAGAGCAAAACATGTATAAAGCAGGAATAATGTCCCAATTTGAAGAAGAAGAATGACTGTGTTGGGCTTAAAGTTACTCACAAATATTTAGCATAGAATTAACTTTTTGGGACATTTTAAATAAAATAATAAGTGTTATTGGAGACTTCATATCCAGTTTCCGGGACGGATCCCGTTGCCACAGAGGCCACCAGGCAGATGCTAAGAGATGCTAACGTGATGCTAGCGGAATTTCCCAAGTGCAAATTATAATGGGAGACTATTAGGTTGTGTTTATCACATTCGAGCCTGCTGTGTTGTTGAGTGTGACAATGTAAGTACAGTATAGGTCTGTGCAGTATGCTGCTTGCTAGCACCAGGGGGCGTTTCCTCTGCCTGAGCTGTGAGTGACCCGAGTAGGCTCGTGCGACTCATGAGTTGTTTTTACAGCCGTTATTACACCCGAGGTTGCTTTATTGTTGTGTGCATGTGTTTCAATCATATACTCAATAACACTCACATCTCCTTCTCTGCCTTTAAGACACTTTATTGCACATTTGAAGGTTTTGGAAACTAAAGACTATAGATTTGGGGTTGCAGATGAGCTGCTGTAGCTCAGATTGCTGAAGAGGTTAATTGTATCACAGTTTTTCTGTATGGAGCTTCATATTCATGTCACGGTAATAAGTTCTAATAGGAAAGAGTAAACAATAACTTGAACAGTATTCATTCTGATATTAGGACATTATAAGTTCATTCATTCACAGCCTTGCAGTCACTGTCACAATGTGCCTCATGCGTCACAAGCCAGTGCACTGTGGGAGTAATGAAGCAGGGGGCAGAGCAGGAAGGAGGCGGGCATGGGACAGGACGGAGTGAGATGATTGGTCGGCGCACAGCAGTGAGGGAGGATGCCATTGGCTACCATACCTCAAGGAAATGAGGAGAGCAGAGAAGGGCAGCATAAAGGGGTAGAAGAAGTGGAGAGAAAAGAACAGAAAAGACAAACGATGGGAGTGTTATTTCCCATCAAAGTTAACCCTATAGACACATGGCAGGTTTTAATAGAGCTGCACAATATACACTCACTGGCCACATTATTAGACTCACTGGCCACGTTATTAGACTCACTGGCCACATTATTAGACTCACTGGCCACGTTATTAGACTCACTGGCCACATTATTAGACTCACTGGCCACGTTATTAGACTCAC
>JAVQKC010018273.1:0-10935 GCA_036025475.1 Philypnodon macrostomus
GTGGGTATCACCTGATGGCTTTCAGATTACCAGACCAATAGTGTTACAGTACCACATTAAATTGCACATGGCATTTTTAACCCACTAAACCAATAGTGTTACAACATTACATTATATATATATGACATTCTAGGACTACAGATGGAAATTAGCTATGAGCTACAATCTGGTACAAACATCTCTGCCACTGTGCTTAATGTAATTGTACACTGTCCTAATAAACCAATAAATAAATAAATAAACAAACCACAAGTAAACATAAATGCAATGTTTGGTCATGGTTCTTCTATAGTCTTTTACACTCTAGCATTCTAGGTTGGTACCTTCACAACTGTGTCTCTCATTTGCCTTTGGTTTATATCCAGGTCTGCAAGAGCACAGGAAGCCTCCGTCCGTCAGGTCCGTGCAGTTGTGCTCACAGACATTGTCACTGCATGTGTGACCACTGCCCTGGTCTAAAACAGACAAAACCACCAAATCAGAATAACACAAGCAACAAACGTTTTCTTGTGTGAACAGTTGGTTGACTTACGACAGCCGAGCTCATCTGACTGGTCCCCACAGTCATCATACTCATCACAGGCGTACTGCAGAGGGATACACTGTCCGTTACTGCATTTGTACTCTTCATCTGAGCAGGGCCCTCGGGTGGGCGTATGGCCTAAACAAAGACCAGAATTTCAACCTTAAATTCTTTTACTTGAACCACTACTTTTCTAAGATTGTCTTCATTAATACATACAGTTTTCCTCTCTCTCGTCAGAGCCGTCTCCACAGTCGTCCACAGAGTTACACAGCTCGTGGCTGTAGATGCAGCGGTTGTTGTCACATCGGAAACGAAAGGGAGTATCACACTGGACATTTGCTGTTGAAAAAGAGAATGAGCAGCCCTTGTTAACATGACAAATACAGAGCTAGCATATAGAGAGTGTACTTTTTTATTTGTTGTGTTTTCTTACAGCAGAGGTGCAGCTCCTCGTCTGAAGCGTCTCCACAGTCATTGTCTCCGTCACACTTCCACTGAGGCTGGATGCACACGTGGTTCTTGCACTCAAACAGAAACGGAGGGCAGTAGGTGCCATTGGGAAAGCGGGTCGCTAGAGGCAAGAAAAATGGTGTTTTGCTCAAATACTATATTTGCTGAAATATTAATGACATGTTTATGATGATTAATAAAGTCAAATGTGACAGGCTAGATACAAGGTTTGACCCTTCTATGACATACCACGAGGGGTTAAAATACCATATACTATAGGCTGTCAGCCCTCAGTGTTAGGTAGACAGATAACAGGCTGTACTTACGACATGACACTTCATCTGTATAATCCAGACAGTCTGCATTTCCATCACATTTGAATCGTTCAGCGATGCAATGTCCACTGCCACACTGGAAATACCCTGGATGACAAGTGCGCAACTCTGCAATACAAACAAAACCACAGTAAATAGTATTTTTTACTACACCGATTCAAAAACAATTCAATTAGTTATTTGTAAGTTCATCATTTTAAGTGAATGTATTGTCTTGGTGGTTCTTTCTGGGTATAATATGGTCTGGTCCAAATCTTTAAGTTTTATTGCTTCTTTGTTTTGTGCGTTACTCTAAACAGCCCGCCTCAGGCCCAAACAAAGCGCCCTGACTCACCACAGTCCCTTTCATCTGAATTGTCCTCGCAGTCGTTGTCATGGTCACAGACCCAACGGTCGGGAATGCAGCGGAGGTTGTCACAGCGAAACTCACTCTCGGTGCACGCGCGTGGAGCTGACCAGAAAAATACAACACATTTTTCACACTCTGTTCTTGAAGCACTGGCCACATTGTTAGATACACCTGTGCTTCTAAATGCAAATACTCCATATAAACTACAAATCACACAGAATCATGTTTATCAGAGTATTTTAGGAACTGTTGATCTTTCTTTTTTTTACACAAACGTCACAAACAGACTTATTCCAAAAAGAGAAAATATACAGTGAGAGTCAGTTCTATAGTGAAAATATATAGTACTGTTGATGCCAGAGGTAACCCACATAAAACCCACATATTAAAGTGATCAGTGCAATAGTAATAGTTAATGTCTATACGATTTCTATTAGAAAACAATAACTAAATACCTTGCCCTGTCTTCTGCCAGCCTGGTATAAAGTGATCATAATTCTCTCATATTTTGTGCCTCTCACACTAAACTCATCTGGTCAGCGATTACTTTGCCATGAGCTCACAAGTCCACATCATGATTTAGCAGCCCTGCTTCTCCTCGAAGAAACTAAGTGATCCTTTTAACTGGCATGTTCTCAGACTGCTCGGGGCCAAAGGGTGACAGACTCCCTCACTCCTCCGTCCTGATGTGCTGAGGACAGGCTGGTTCAGGGTGCTGATAAGGCTCTACTCGACTGTTCACCAAAGTGTTGAAGCTCTTACAAAACCTCCCTCTGACTGATAAAGTGATAGCAGCACTGTTCTTCACCATCAGCACTCCTCTTTCATTTAAGCAATTCACAGGTTCACAGCTAAATCCCACAGTAAACCTACTTAGGAGATACTTCATATTAATGGTCTGTTCAGTTCTGATAGGCACACTAAGCACTCTTTTGCATTTAAGGAAAGCTTTATTTATAGTTTCTTAACAGTTCTAATACTGCTGTTATATCCTTGGTCAAGACACGTGACCCACTTTGCCTATGTATGGATGTGTTAGTCTGGGATGGTTGGAGAGTAGCCCCGCCTCAAAAGTGGGGTCTGGTCCCTTGCTCACAGCGAATCATTTCTCTGCGGTTTTGAGGACAGACCAATCACGAGCCACAGCGGTGTGTGTTTTGTTAACCATGTCACATACAAACTTGTAAATGACAAGCTGTGTGCATGCATGAGGGGCTCTTTAGCGTCATGTCTGGCGAACTATACATCAGTAAACTCCACCTTGAAATTGAATGCTATCAATCCAGACTACATCTTTGTATAAAATATATAAATGCATGAATGAAAAATGCTATATTCTGTCAAGACTTGAGTGGAAATTGAATCCATTATTTTTATGGAGTTATAAATTTGGGTTAACTGGACAGAGACATTTCCAGCAGCTACTACATTTATTAAATGCTGACTAACATTGAAAAGGCAAAAGTAAGGCATATCAGGCATTGTTTATAGATACTCACTGCAGCTGCGTTCATCAGAGTTGTCGCCACAGTCGTCATCACCATCACATCTCCATCTGAGCGGGATACAGCGATGGTTGTCACATCGAAAGTCTCCACTGGGGTCACAAGTCAGTTCATCTGGGAGACAAGCACACACAATTCACTCTAACGTAGGCCGGATGGCTGAAAGCATGTGGGGTCCATTAAGACTTGCCCAAACAATAAAGGTATTTTAACAGAGTAAGAGAGTGCCTTGTTTTTTTGTTTTATACTTTAAATTACAACATTATTTCAGTGAAAGGAGACAAAATTTATCTCTAGAGATACAAAAAAAACATCTCAATCAAAGTGGATTTGTGAGATTTTTGAGTAATGACCTAAATGTCAGTTTTGTATGGAAGGCATCTCACTTTTTAATTAAAGTGCAATCACCACAGAGGGAGTGCAGCAGCGTGCCTAAGACAGATGAGTGACCTCCTTCTCCTCCTGCACCCCTCTTTGTGGAGGATAAGAGCTCAGAGATGAGAAGCACAGGCACAGAGTAGAGCCGTCTCTACCACACGGCACTGGAGGTCAGAGATAGAGCCGTCTCTACCACACGGCACTGGGGGTCAGAGATAGAGCCGTCTTTACCACACGGCACTGGGGGTCAGAGATAGAGCCGTGTTAGCCTCGAGCCCTCCACCTGGCCCATCTGCTGCATTCTTACGAAAAGATTAGCACGGATCTCCCCTCCTAAACCCGCTTGGCACTAATGGACCAAGGGCCTCTGATAAGGAGATGGGAGGGCCACGGCGGAGTGCGCAAAGTACAGAGAGACTAGTGTGAACCCTGCCCCCCTGCAAGGACAGAGCACCAGTCCTAATACATATATGTGGAGGTGAACGCTGGACAGGTCGTAAATCTGCAGAGGAGAAGGGAGTGGCAGATGTCGGGGGAGGGAGAGCAGTGAGACGTCTCCATCAGCACCTCCCACCACCTCGCTGTGTTATGTCCACAGGAGGCTGCTGAGATGCTGGCTAATTGCCCTTCACTCAACCCTAAAGCACTCACTCTAGTATTGGATTCACATGAACTTATCTTGCTGACCGGACACTGTGGCTCAAAAAGTTACTAGCCACTTAGGACTTTCACTAGCCACAATTACGTTTTTCTGTGTGTGCTGTAGTTGGATGTGAAAATCTAACCAGATAATAGAGCCCGGTAGGAGTGAGTGCGTTACCAACCAAAATAAAAAACATCCGTATTTGGCATGTTGGTTAATGTTAATATCAAGCCTTACCACAACCCTGCTCATCACTGTTGTCCCGACAGTCATTGTGGCTGTTGCACACAGACCAAAGTGGCACACAGCGATAGTTGGTCTTACAGTCAAACTCAGTGTGGTTGTCACAACGGTATGATGGTCCCACTATAAAGAAAAAAAATACCACGGTTGTCAAAGTGATAAGAATGTACATCGGGCTGAAATTGGTTGGCCAAACACAGATATTACATTTCTGTCACATAACATGAATATTCTACTCTCTAGTTCCAGTTAAGCGTGCCAGATACAAATGGTTACACAAGGAGTACATGCAATCACCACAAAAGAGATCCACAATCGCCTTGTTGAGATGCAAAAGCATTAACCACTCTGCCACTGTGCACCTAACTATAAACTAGATTACTGTTTCTGTTGATAAGAAGACATCAACTCAATATCCAAATCTCTTTGCTTACTGCACTCCTCCAGGGGTTCATCAGAGTTGTCTCCACAGTCGTCATCCACGTCACATTTCCAGCTCTGGGGAATACATCGCCCATTGCGGCACTTGAACTGTCCGGGGCGGCAGGTCCTGGTGGAGCAGTGGGCAGGGTCTTCGTCAGACTGATCACCGCAGTCATCCTCACCGTCACACTGCCACGACTCTGGGATACAACGCTTGTTCGCACACTGCCATTGGTGATTTTCACATTGGTGGGTTGCTAGAGGGAGAAAAAATATTATAAACTGGTATGTTATTATTTTGTAAAGATTTTGTCAATTATGTATGGTTTGGAGATAGTGGCTTGGCATGTTGTGGAGATAAAGTCAGAGAGTCTAGATTGAGATGGTTTTGGACATGTGCAGTAGTGAGTAGACTAAGAGGAAGACTATTAAGGAGATGGGATGTATCCTTGAAGGGACCAGCCAAAGAAAAGTTGATCTTATTATTTTTCTACTGTTCCTGTAAGCTTTTAAGTAATTCAAAATATAGCCTACCACATAGCACTGGATCCTCATCAGAGCCATCGGGGCAGTCGTGGTGGCTGTTGCACAAGAAGTGGGGGCTTGTACAGTTCCCGTCGCTGCACTGGAACTGTCCGAGTCTGCAGTGACGAGTGGGACACGTGGAGGGTTCATCCGAGTCGTCTCTACAGTCCGACTGACCGTCACACTTCCACCAGATAGGAATACACCTGTGGGATCATAGTAGCACAGGATTTTCATGGTATTTTTTATTTATTTTTTTATTTTATTTATGTATTTATTTCATTTAAAAATTTAAATAACAATCAGACGTGTCTACATGACAACACAAACATTTACTTTTCACATTGTTTTCAATTTTTTTTTTTTTACTTTTCACATTCTGTTTAACAAAATATTTGCTTTCCAGTCTTTTTAAAAAAAAAATATATATATATATATATATATTATTTTTATACATTTTTTTCTATTCACATTGAATCTCTTTAGCATTTCAATTTAGCTGAATTGATCAAAATTCCTGATCTACTTTTAACTTTACCACAGACCCCTACCTTAATTTGCAGTTTCATACATATTTATTACACTTGATTTAACATTTTTTTTTTATATATTAAGTGACTTTGATTCTTTTGTTTCTTTGTTAAGATTGTTCCATAATTCTACACCGTTCACTGCAATTGTAATTACTTACTCATTAAGTCCTATACTGTTTGTAAATAGTGATCTGCATTCAGAAACATTCACTGGGCTGATACATATGTTTTAACAGCCATTGTAAAGAAATCGATTTGTAGGGAGAGGTGACAAACCGTTCATTGTTGGCACATCTGTACTGAGTGCTGGTGCACATGGGCAGACAGCGGGTCACACCTCCGATCTGCACACTGAGGAAGTGGTCCGGGCATTCACAGGTGTGTTCTCGCCCTCCGTGACTGATCAAGCAGAGGTGAGAACAGCCGCCATTGTTCACAGAGCAGGGATTGTTTACTGTGAGGGGAGAAGGGTCAGAAGGTCAAACAATCGTATCATCCCTGAGCAGACATAGGGCAGCTATTGTTTTGTTTAAAAAAGCCAGAGAGTAGCTATTAGCTATCGTATCGGATTTGATATTAAATCACTTTACTCACTATTTGGAAAGGACATAAAGTCAGACAAGAATAAACATAGATTAGACATTCACTGAACATTTTTTGCTTATTCCGCAGGTCACTAGTGAGCCTAACCCAGCTACTATAGGCTTTAGGCGGGGTACATCCTAGACAATGTGTGTTATTCACAGGGTGGACACAGAGAGACTGACTGACATTGACTGATCATTCTCTCTCTTACTCAGTAATTAGGGGAAATGTAATTCACTACACACATATTTTGAACAGTGCAAGGAAGATCCCTCACAACCTTCTTATTGGCAGCAAGAACACTAAACCGCAAACAGCAATCTAAATACTCAAGACTA
This sequence comes from Philypnodon macrostomus, assembly GCA_036025475.1. Lineage (NCBI taxonomy): Eukaryota > Metazoa > Chordata > Actinopteri > Gobiiformes > Eleotridae > Philypnodon > Philypnodon macrostomus. Next base: position 6,834 of record JAVQKC010018273.1, read on the forward strand.
AAGCTCCTACACTTACCAATAGGCTGTCTGTAAGGATGGCACACATGGATGTCAAAAGGCCTGTGCGTGGTGTTAACTAAAGCCTCTCGTCCAGAGCCATCATATTTATTCCCTTTCTCCACTGTGCGAGTGTTCCAGTCAGTCCAATACACTGTATCTTCAAACACAGTCAGTGCAAATGGATGGGGCAAATTTCCATCATACACCGTGTGCCGGTGCCGACCATCCAAATCTGAGTACCTGCAAAAACAAACCAAAAATATAATTGAACTGTTTAGCCAAATAAAACATACCAAGTTACTAGATGCACTTACTCAATGTAGTTCATATGTGCATCAGACCAGTAGAGCTTGTCATTGGTGTAGTCAATAGTAATCCCATTAGGCCACTCTAACTTTGTAGTGATGATGGTTGTTTTGTTGGTTCCATCCATCCCGACACGCCCAATAAAAGCTTTGTTTCCCCAGTCAGTCCAGTATAGATATCTAAAAGATATATGGGACAAATGAAGGTTTTCTGATTCTGATTTCTACAGCTAAGCAAAAAGCAAACCGTACATTTTAGACACATATATAGAAACAACAACACACACAAAAAACCCCACTAGAATACAAAACTACACAGGGTGACCCATACAAACGTAAACAGAGACATCTGTACCAATGCCTCCACAACTGAGACTGGTAATGTGTAGCACTCAGTTGTATATTAGTCAGACACATTATAATTGTATTGCAATAATCATTGATATGACAAATACATTTATACATCAGATTCCTTAAAACTTCCTGAATTGTGTTTATCCCTGCTGTCACAAACAGTTGACTTGCATTCTCCCATTTAGGCTTCTTCATTAAAAGTTTTAGACAGTCATTGTATGCCACATTCAGTTTACGAATGCTAGATCTCTTGTAGTTGGACCACAAGTGTACAGTATATAACTGTGTACAGTAGGCCTTGAACTGTGACTTTTTCACCTCATCTGTACATGCACCAAACCTACGGATGAGCACATTAGCCTGTGCATACATCAGGTGACACTGTCTATAGATGTACTCATCATCTGACAGATCATCAGTGATGAAATGCCAGAGTATTCCCATATAATGAAAACAGAGGAAATGTCTGGCTTTTGTCATCTTAACAAGAAAAAGTTAAAAAAAATGTTAAGTTAAAAATGACTGAATTTCAAAATTGTTAACTAAATGATCCCACTTGTTCACACTATAAAGCTGTACCAATAACACACAGCGAGGCGGGTAACAGTACTCTTACTCATTCTAGAGTTTAAAAATTGTACTTGAGTAAGAGTACTGTTAATTCAAAAATAATATTACTCAAGTAAAAGTAAAACAGTATGGCACATTAAAACTACTCCTTGAAGTTAGTCAAGTAAATGTAACTGAAATGAACTGTACACTGGCTTGTATTTGCATTATGTTGAGTGTATAGGTATAGTAGATTTGTAACTAGAAAACTGCCTTTGAAGCTAAGATTATTGTCAACATTAATATCAATCTATCCTGAAAGTATAGCGCTTCATTCCTCATTCTCACTCCTATGCCCTATATAGACCCCACTTTGATGTAGTGTATAAAGGGCACTCTCTAATATGTTTGGTCCCACACTCCACAGCCTTCTTAAACTGACGGCACCTTTGTTCTGCACTGACACGGAGGAAATGCTGTGAAAACGCTCTGCTAATGGCTCTACATCCTTCATCCTAAATCACGTACATTTGCTTCAGCCCGGAGATGATGAAAAGGGAAGGTGTCACATATGATGACACGCTACATTAGCCCGAGCTAGCAGCCATATCCGTTACAAAAGCCATGAGTCCTATAACGTTTGCTAATCCAATGCACCAATGGAGCAGGTGTACCGTGTCAAGGCACAGACAACATACATGCTTCAATAATAATGTCAATGTGCTTCCCAGGGTCCACATGCATGTGTGATAAAACATGTATGTGCGTTTCAGGGTGGAAGCAGACACAGTTTCATTCTCACCACAGCGTAGAGGAAGCTTTACCATGGGATACTATTGGACTTATAACATCTTGAATTCCAGGCTTAGGTCCTTTAAATATACTGTATACACTATAGACCCAGAAATTCTGGAATAGAGAAACTAGCTTTAGCCACAACAGATTGTATGTTAATTTAATGTACACACAGTTAACATTTTGGCTGGAGTCCTCACAGAAATGTTGTTGACCACAATAGTTTTATTCATTGTATGCTCAGAATTCTGCTATCCCTCACCACAAACCCAATTCTTTTGGTAAAGTTAACTCACTTTTGCTGTTTTTTTGTGTTTAATTTATGATTTTATGATTTTTAAACAGTCCATATACATGTTTTCCTTCTTGTTAATGCTGCCCAAATGATTAATTATTAGATGATCAGTCATATCACAAAATTATTAGTTATTGTACTGTTTTTGTATGCAATGTTTTTAATTTTCAATAATGGCTTGTAACTGCATTTTGTATATTGAAGATTTTACATGTAAATCTCATTTTAAACTGACAGATGCTATAGATTTACAAAAACAAAAACCTCAGCATTCATATTTGCTGCACAGTTCTTTCCTCTCTTGCCTCTCAGGAAGAATGTCATGGGTTCAATCCTTGGGCTGAATAGAGTCTGTATGTCCTCCCCGACTTGCCATTGGTTCTCCAACTTCCTTCTATTAGCCAAAGAAATGTATGTGATGGGACGATTATTGACCTAAAACGTTCTATATAGTGAATTAATGTAAACATGAATGGCTGTCACCTATGGGCATGAGCTTTGGGTAATGACTGAAAGGACTTGAATGCGTCTACAAGCGGCTGAAATGAATTTCCTCCACAGGGTGGTCGGGCGCTCCCTTAGAGATAGGGTGAGAAGCTCAGTCACACGGGAGATGCTCGGAGTAGAGCCACTGCTCCTTCACATCGAGAAGAACCAGTTGAGGTGGCTCGGGCATCTGTTTTGAATGCCCCCTGGACGTCTCCCTGAGGCGGTGTTTCAGGAGGCCAGGGGATGGACTAAAGTAAAGCTCGACTACTATTGGTCAAATAGTATGTATCCCACAAAGTCTGATCTGATGTTGCTGTAGAGGCCAGGGGATAAAGTGAAATAGTTATCATGACAGATTATGTTTAACTACTAAATAAAGGAATTGGGTGTTTCTTTTACCACTGTCAGATCGCCAGTTGAGATGACCAAGCTGAGTCTAGATGAAGCCTCAGAAGACATGACTCCAGTAGCTGACCTCACAGCACACACCAGTGATGGATTACCGGCCTCCAGCTACATCTTGCTCTGCACTTCCTGTTTTTGAAGGATGGATTTCTATGAGAAGCACGGCTTTGTGTAATGTGATTAAGTCTCCACAATGAGCTCAGGATTCTGCTCAGGTCTTCAACATGGCAAGACTAGTATAGACACTTTTTCCCGAAAGGTCCACTTTAAAGTCTGGTAAAGTCTGGTAAAGTCTGGTAAAGTCTGGGGCCTACAAAGTTTTTAGTTATAGTTATACTTTGGCAACCACTACTAACCAGGACAGTGTGCATCAAATTTTATGTAACACAGCTACCTCTGTTGCCACAGCTTCCCTGGGTCAGACTGAAAGAGAAAAAACAGCTACACTATGCCTGCTGCCTCTGAAATAACTACCAACTACAAACAACACATTTATAGACAAGGTGCGTCTTGCCCAAGGACACAACAACAGTGCACACAAGGCAGGGATCGAACCAACCTTCTGGTGTTTGTGCAATTCGCACTACCAGATATTTCTAGGCATTTGTAAAATTAAGAATTAATAACTCTGTTTTTAATAAAGAAATAACCTGCACTTTATTTAGTAACTAGGCCTATGCTGTCATCCCCGACAGCAAGGTGTATATCGGCGAAAAATGCCCCATACGTCTGCCCTGTACGTCTGCCCCTTACGTCTGCCCCGTACGTCTGCTACAACTGTCACCAACGGGAACCTTAATCACTTTTTTGATTTGTCTGGATGTTTGTGAAGAATGTTTTTGCCAAATTTAGAAAATTCCCTAAAGCTGCATTCTTCTTTCAGTCTATAGGGGGCGCTATAGAGGTAACT
>JAVQKC010018289.1:0-12191 GCA_036025475.1 Philypnodon macrostomus
GTCTATATAGAGAATATATATATATATATATATATATATATATATATATATATATATATATATATATTTATATATATACACACACACACACACACACACAAATGCTTGTGTAATGCAAATGTAATTATGGTTCATTTTCAAATAGTTTCCAAATGTAATGACCTACCCTAACCCCTTACCCCTAATTACCCACCACTACTAGGTTATTCTATATTGTGTCATTAGCTTGTTACCATGCTAAATACATTCCATGAAATTATAAGGGTAATTGCATAGGAATTATTTGGTAATTAACCATATATACTATATCAGCTAATCCCAAATTCAAGAGTGTCGAGGCCCCCTAAAAAATCTTAAAATGTTGGTAGCTGCTGGGATAAGCTCCTACCTGCAAAACCTAATGATATATAAATATAAAATAAATCCTTTATTTATCTAATTTTGCCTTTGTTGTGCTTTTGCAGGTCTTTGCAGTGTATGGAGACCCCGATGGCCCAAATCCCGAACAACATCCCTCACGATTTCACAAAAATCCGCATTGAAAACTGCCATTTGACCGAGCTTCCCCGCGGAGCCTTCGCCGCAGTCCGTGCCTTGGAATTTCTATGGCTCAACTTTAACGAAATCACTGTTATTAACATCAAAAGTTTGGAAGGCTTGGCTAACCTGACTGAGCTAAGACTACAAGGCAACAAGCTAACTTCAATACCATGGGCTGCTTTCCAGGACACCCCAAACTTAAAAATCCTCGATTTAAAACATAACCGTCTTGATGTTTTACCCGAGCATGCGTTGAGAAACCTACTGGGATTGACCTACCTAGATCTATCCTTCAACAATCTCAGCATCCTTTCAAAAGACGTCTTCCTAAATTGGCCGCTTTACCGGAGATCGGAGAAAAATTGGAGCAAGGAAGGTGTGGTTTCGAATGTGGTTTTAGCCTTACACGACAACCCCCTGGACTTGCGATTGTCGTCTAAAAGGCTTCGCCGAGTTTATCCGAGCGGTCAACCCTCCTATTATTCTCATGAATTCTTATTTGATGTGCAAAAGTCCTGCATCGATAGTCGGTAAGTTTTTCCATGAGATTCAATTGAAAACATGCATGAGGCCGGTTGCAACGTCTCCTGATACCAACATAACCATACCGCTTGGAACAAATGCGACATTGACGTGTGTAGTCAAGGCCAGGCCGGCTCCCAGCATCCAGTGGAGCTACAGTCTGAAGATCATAAGAGGATTTAATGGTACGTTTTTTCTTTAATGCCGCTGTCCATTAAACAAAGTAGGAAAGTAGTGATAGCATTTTAAATGGTGATCTCTTAGGGTGATTGTGGTAAATCAGGAACAATATGGTTGGAGCATATGACACTTTTTAGGTCAATCACTGAATTATCGTTTTCTGCTAACAAGTAAATGCAATTGTAGCTACCATGCACCACAGAGTACAATGTCCAATGTATTTTAGCATTTTATATTTTGAGGATTTGTTTGATAAAGCAAATGTAAGGCACACTATTAATGACCCAAATAGCAACAGTAACAATTACTGTGTCCAATTCCCAGAAAAAAGGATAAGGAAAATATGTTGAATACAGTTAGACATCAGTTACTGTGGAATGCCTTTACATGAGTCTACTGTTTGTTATGTATTGATCAAGGTAAACTAGAACTTTCAACGTAACATTTTTAATTGAATTTGTATGTCAATAAAGAATGGAGGTGACTTGAAACATGCAACCAAGTTGATAAAAAAAACAGCCCAAAATAAGCGATCGTCAATAAACACATGGGCTACTGTATATGCCTACGGTACACAGAGCTTTTTGGTTGTGTTTTTATAGCCTTTTTAGTGTGATAGTGCCTTCTTTAACACTAATGCACATAATGTGACTGTTAATAAAATAAGCCCAGAAAAAAACACAACCTGCAACTACTAATATTTTCAAGCCCAAAGTCACAAGCAGACTTGGCAACCCTGACACCAACTTGCTACAAGTTTCAATACAACTCTGTTAACTAAAATTCACTGTGAAAAGTCAAGAGTCAATTTAAAGCTTCTTTCACTTTCACTTTAAGCAGAACCAATATTTGCTTAGGTATTAGGACAAGAAACATAATTCATGTGGCTTTGTGTTTTTATCTGGTCTCAAACTGGTCTTGATGTGCCATGGTCACAGTCTTGACATGGTCTCTGACCCTTAAAGTCTTGGTCTTGGCTTGGTTTACTCCGATCTTGACTACAACACTTTTATAGGCTGCTAACATTTTTCTATGTCTTTTCTTCTCAGCTACTGAAACCCAAATGGACGATGAGACAGTATCTCACCTAATCATCCCATCCTTACACCTGGCCGACAGAGGCCTGTACACCTGCATGGCCAACAACTTCATCGGCAACTCATCCGTTAGCATCTTAGTTAGCATTAGCTCCTCCAACTCTTCCGCCCCACTCCCTCCACCAGTACCTATTTTATCTGACGAAAACCCTTACATTGACATCCGCATAGCCAAGCAGACTATTTACGGGATAACATTGGAGTGGTTCGCAGCTGCAGAAAACCCAGCGGAGACTTGGTATACCATCCATTTTGGAAAATACGATACGCCAAAGAAGGAGATGACTTATATCGGACCTGGTATTAACACCTACTCTGTCGAAAATCTGCTACCCGTGACAAAATACAAAGTTTGCGTTGCTTTGAAGAACCATCCGCCACGGGAAGGCCAATGCATCGTCTTTGTGACCGGGAGCGATGTTAGCGAAATGGAGCAACGAGAAAGGCTTATTCATATTATCGTGATAGTTTGTGCGATGGTTTTGGCAGTACCGGCGGGGATGTACGCGTGCACCACAGAGGCTAGATTCGGTTGTATGGATCGGTGTACAAATATTTGGAAGAGGAGAAGAAGACAGGGGAACATGGCGGAGATGGAGAGGCAGGGGACATTTGACAGTCTGCAGGCGGCCAGTTCAGACACGCTGTGTCGAGACTCGGAGGAGAAACCAAAGAAAAGGAGAACGTCAGAAGAAAAGTTCTAAGGAGGAAGTGCTGCACAGTTATTCTGAGGAATTGTAAAAATGCTTTTTTTTGCTGTATTCTGAAGGTTTCCTAAAATAAGAAAATGTTTAAATGTTTAAAAAATGCTTGACCAATGGTAGTCGAGTTTTACTCAAGTCCCACCCTTTGCCTCTACAGTAGCATTAAATCACAACTCAAAAACCCGACTACTATTAGTCAAAGTGGAAGCCCACAAGCCCTCTCGTTTGATATTAATGTAGAGGCCAGGGGAGGGACTAAGGTAAAATAATAATGAAGACAAATTACCTACTTAGACTTTACATCATAGATCAGGGTCAGATAGTCAACTTTTGGCATTTTTAAAACAATGTATTAGGAAACCTCCAGACTACAGATTAAAAATGTAGTTTTGAATATATAACGTATTCATTTCTATATTTGTTAAATGTCTATTTTGGGTAGCACATTGCTTTTTTGTTCTTTATGCCAAGTTTATGTTCTAATTCTCTCTCACATTGTTTGCTATTTACATTTGGCTAAAATTTTGTGGTTTAATTTTTTTTCTTTTCATTTTTGTGTTGTCTAGACTAGAGTGTATATACAAATAATATGTAAACCTCTATATATCAATACTAGGGATTTACTTCATTTAGTCACCCTAAATGTAGACTTTTTTCAAATGGGCTTTCCTTTCTCTCACTCTTTTTAAATCTAAATATTAGAATAAATCCTTTTAGAACAACAGATTACCATCAGCCATCTGTAAAGGCCGATACTGATATTAGTCAAAAATGTAATTATAGGCCGATACTGATGTTGAGCCGATATATCTGTATATATCACTAGTACTGCTTAATAGTCCAAACTGGAGATACCTTTTCCCTAAAGCATCAATTAAGTTTACACTACTGGCCTGCATTACTATGGCAAGCCTCTTTTCAAAATTTATATATATATTTTTTTTTTTCATTTTTTTTTTTTTATATTTCAATAAATACAGAGACAAAGCACTTTAAATATATGTCTATAAATATTGTATATAAATAGCTTTGTACATAATGTATTGAGGCATGTATATTGTATGGTCCTTTCTGATTTTGAATGTCACATGTGTAATAGACCAGCCTGACACATCAAAAATCCTTTGTTGTGTTTTCTACTGTGTTTCTTACAATGGGTTTATGTTGTAATAAACTAAAATGAGGTCTGTTGTGGATTAAAGAGGAGTCCAAGATGGCTGCCGCTGAGACGTGTGTTTTTACAGCTCAAAGTGTGTGAGGATTGGTTACATAAGCTGTTTCCGCCTACATTTATACATACACCGATAAGAGGATTACCCCAGGGTCTCTCAGTCAGGACTACATGATGTTTAGAATGTATCAAAGCTTTATATGCTCACGGTCAATATACTGTGCATACATTTAATTTGGTCATATTTTCAAACAAGGAGACAGTAAAATTAGAATAAGAATTGGTTTATTACTAGAAAAGAATGAATGAAAATATAAGAACTTTTAATTATTATTGCTAGACAAAAATCATAGATAGAGGCATAAAGTATTTGTTTAAAAAATAGGGTCATAGATAGACCTTAATAATGTAAAACTCATCCGGACTGTGATCGGTAGCAAATCATATGGCACTGCTAACCATTGCTACACTGGAAAAAGTCATATTCTCATAAAAAAAATGTATTACGTTTATTTGACTTGAATAGGCTACATGTAACCATTACCTTACCTCTGAAATAACAAAAGTCTGGATGAAAGTGATCCCATTTTTATATCAGAAATTATGGATCTTCTACAAATATGACGGTGAAGGTTGTCATTCATCCAGGTAGAGGTGATTCTGAAAGTTGAAAAAGGGCATCTGGACAAGGTTTTGATTGTTGAAAAGCTTTGGCAGATGAAAGCTTTTCAACAATCAAAACCTTGTCCAGATGCCCTTTTTCAACTTTCAGAATGACTTCTACAAATATGTATATTCTAAACCAGGCGTGTCCAAACTTTTTTCACTGAGGGCCACATTGTGCAAAAATTTATACCAAGGTGGGCCAGTCGCTGAGGTGATTTCACTTCACCAAAAGTTGCCTTCGATTGTATCTGTTTTCTGGACACATATGTTTCAATTAATGTCCTCTCTATATTATAACCACAAAGAAAAGTGGAACAATATATTAATACACATTGAATTATTTCTTTTAGTTTGATAATGTAGAGTCACAGGCAGTAAAAAGACAATTTGGGCCAAGTGAGACTCAAGCCTGAGGGTCACAAAAAAATTGTTCTGTGGGCCGCATTTGGCTCCCAGGCCATAGTTTGGACACCCCTGTTTAAACCCTTGCCAATTAGCAGTAGGCTGATTAACAGCTAAATCTTGACCATTTGTTTGTCTGAATAAAAATGTGTAGAGCATGGTTACTGAGAAGAAAAATGCACAGACCGGTATTATGTTCAAATATTTATTCAAAATAAGACGGTACAAAGACAGTACAAATGTTACTTTGAAGAACCAGGCATTGAAAACCCAAAATAGAATCTGCTACATTACTTCAGTACATAAAGAACATTTTTTGCCTACATTTGAAGGCATTTTGACCAAATTTTGACAACATGGATGACACTTCCTCTACGTAGAAATCATATTTGTCATAAATCTACAAACGTGTGCAAATGTACAATGCATTCCTTCTGATTTTATTTTAAGTGGTTAAAATGTGCATTTCCTTACATGAACGCACATTAATCAATACTTTTCATCATTTTACATCAAAAGCAACTTAGAGCCTACAGTGGCACATTGAAATTGTCAAAAATAGCATTGCCTTAGCTTGAAGCAGCTCATAACATCACCAGACAGGTCTTGAGCACTTCAAAACAAGCAGCGGGTGTTCAGCTCTACAGACAGACATTTTGGGGATTTGTAGAGGTAAATCCGATACTTTTGAGGACATTGTACAGCATATAGACAGTAAGTCGGGGTAATCCTCTCCTAGTTGAGTTTTTAAGATAATGTAATCCTCCTGAAGATGGCAGTGTGGGGACAGACACCACCTCCCTCCCGTGAATGTGACGGATTAAGATCAGGGAAGACGAACAAGAAATAAGATACAAGTCTGTTTTTTTTTATAATAAAATTCTGCCAAATAGTTGATACTGGTTTGAGAGACACTATGCTGTGATTAGTTAATGTTAGAGTTGATCTTATTCTGAAGATGATGTGGCAGTAACAAAGACATTTAGGGGAATTATAAAAATGTAAACATTGCAACAAATTAGCAGTGACAAACCTATGAGCTTTAAGCCTGTCAGTCATAGACATGCCAATAAGGACACATTTGTAGCTTAGTTGCTGTCTTTTTAAAATGTATTTATCATTATTATTATTTTTTCATTAATCATGTATTCTGGAAAGGTCACAAAATTCATGGCTTTAATTTAACTACCAAGATTATTTCATCTTGTAGCCTATGTCAACATCTGTAGAATATCAAAGGTGTTACAACTAACTAATCACAGCATTCCTGTTACCCGACATTCACTGTTCAGATAGATATTGTAAGAAAACAATATCCAGGGTTGAAAAGAAGCCATCACATTTCTTCAGCAAATCAACAGGTAAAATGGTAACACTTTATACTAACTACATACTATGAAGCTAGTCAAGTACTCTACATTTCCAGATAACATTTCTAGTATAAAAAGTTTGTCATGCTCAGTGAATTACATAATTCAGTATATTTCAGCATTGATCGATTAGTATTCATTATTTTCTTATCACTATAACTATTCATGCATGCAGAAATGATAAAGTGTTACCAATAGACTACTTTTCTAACAATAATATCCTTTGTTGCTCTCAATAATCTTTTGCTCCAACTTTGCCTTTAGCTCAGAGACCAACGCTGAGCTAATGTTTCCTTCTATGCGTCGACTTGGTTTCCCCTTTTTGGATCCTTTTGTTGCTATTGCCCCAGATATGGTCGGTACAGCCCGTGGTCTATCACCTGCCCTGGAACTAGAGGGAGGAGGTGGGGGCAAAGGTGCACTTGGTGGTTGTGGTCTGGATCTAGGACTTGACATGCTAGCTTCACAATCACCACTAGCATCTGTATCTACAATTAGGAACTTATTATTTGGACTTGTCAACGTTATTAGTGGCATTTTGAGTTTCCATGCTGAAATTTGTTGAGGTTGCCGTTGGTCCCTTGGTCGCCGTTTTATGATGCGACGAACCGGCATGATCCTATTGGACTTGGAGTTACGCAAATACATAGCCGTTGACAACATAGCGGTCACACCTACCAGCACGCTAATGATGACGATTACCATGCCTAGAGCCTTCATTGGACTGTCCCTACTGCGCATTAAAAAGGCAGCCATAGGACCCTTGAGGTGAGTCTGTATGAAAAAGGACAAATATATTAGTTTGAATTGTATGCTAGTGGCTAAATCTAGTTAGCACGTTAGCAATAGCATATGTTCAAAAGCATGCAAGCAAATAGCAAAGAAAAAACTAAAGCATAGTTGTTGGCAATGCATTTGGCTGCCTAAGGTGTTATGATAACATTGGACATGATGGGTGAAGTGCATGATTATGGGTGACCTGTGAAGACTGAAAAAACATGCTCTATTCTAAGTAGGTAAAAAAAAAAAAAAGGTTCTTGTTCAGAATTGAAGGATTGCTTTGTAACAATGAGGAAGCCTACCATTGACCACCAGAAAAATAAAAACACAAGATACATTTTGAACGACAATGGAAAGACAACAGATTCCAACCCAACTGCTTTTGCCATATTTAACTTGGTGGATCTGTGCTTGACTTGGATAATATTGTATTCACCATTTGGAATCTAAATAATCGGACAGAAATGTTAGACCATGAGGCCAGGTACAGAGATTGAATCTACCGTTAAAGGCTAGCACTAAGACAAATAGGCTCTAATTGTCTTTCATCTTGAAAAAGTGATACACCAATACAACTCAAAGTAAGCTCATTTCTCAAAAAGACTTTACTGGTCCAGTAAACAGACTCTATATTTTGGCTTGGTTGTTATACAAAAATGTCTTTGTTAGCATAGCTAGCTAATTTTGAACCCTGATACCTACTTTTGACTCTAAAACTCACAATGCAATACACAGAAACACCTTTCCTTTAGCCTTTGAATCTTTTTGCAACAGAAATAGTCAATAAAACCAAATATGTCCAACATAGACAATCAGTATAAAAAATAAATGTCTTTTCAAAATTATAAAATCCCCCATAGTCCATGGTCACAGTCCAGTGGTCACTTGACTCTCCGGATGACTTTGATATAGTTACTTTCGGGATTGATTCTGGACTTTTTGACAGCATTACAGTACAAAATGGTGGATATGATGATGGTGAGTAAAATGAGAGATGTGCCGATGCTGAAACAGATCCCAAACACAGTGAGCGGACGTTTGCTGAGGCCTCGGAAATACGAGACAATACGACCTTTGACCTGGAAATATCACAAAATCCACGACACCAAGACAAGGCAAATTATGGCAGATATGGACATAATGAACAACATGATAATGCGGTATGAGAATTGGATGCAGTGTGCATGGAAAATATTGGAAAAAAACTTAAAGGATTGCATTGGTTTTTGATTTGCAGGAATGGAAATGATCCAAAATGATGAGTCACATTTAATATTTTAAGCAAGCAAGTAGGACAACTATGCCGATTCTTTTTTAATAAATTTAAAAAAAAAAATGCTATCATTTGACAATAGTATTTTCTTACTGTGGCATCCTGCAGGGCTCAAATTCAAGCCCTCACTGTTTTACTTTTTATGTTCTCACTCAAGTAATAATTAGAACATTTACTCAAGTTATTTGAAAGTTGAATGACTTATGAGCCAGAAATTAACTTTATAATAATACCAAATAGCAAATATTTTGTCAAACAGAATATGAAAAGTAAATAATTTTGTTAAACAGAATGTGAAAAGTAAATATTTTTCTAAAACAGAATGTGAAAAGTAACATTTTTGCCAAAAAGAATGTGAAAAGTAAATATTTTTGTTAAAAAGATATATTCTTCGCTCAGCTCCTTTTCATTCGAGTTATTGTATTGTCATGTAGACACTTCTGCTTGTTATTTTAATTTTAAATGAATGAAATAAATCTCAAAATCTCAAATAGATTAAAACCTTTACTTCTACTTGTATATAATTAAAAATCCAAACAGCTTCAATGCAATCCTTTAACAAAACATAAAATCAATGTAAACCAATAAGTATGTTTGCAAAGCATGTCAAAATGCCCATGATAAAGCATAGCAATAGCGTCAGTATAAGCTCTAAAAGCATCCTGCGAATCAGTACTCACCGCCTCTGTGATGTCGATATTGACCACTGCTGTTGTGCTAAAAGATGGTGAGCCACGGTCTTTAGCCTGGACCACCAAAGACCATGTGCAGTCCTTCTGTTTTGTGATGTTTTGAACGATCTCTATAGACTTTATATAGGGTTTTAGGTGAATCTCTCCAGTCTCAGAGTTCATCTCAAAGGCATTGTCAGGGTCAGCCTTTGTAATGGAGTATTCAATTACATTATTTGGAGATTCTGCATCCTCATCCACCGCCTGAAAAAAGACAATGGCAAATAATATTTTGGGCAACTAATAATAAAAAAAGTGGTTATAAAAAGATGCTATGTATGAGAAATAAAAATAGTTAACCTGCTAGTGCACCATTAACATTTTTTTTAACACAAAAATAAAATAAAAAAATAAATAAAAAATGTTTTGGGGCCAATGGTGGGAAGTGTATGTTTTAGTAACATGTTTAAAACATACTGTTCAGGTCTAATGAGTCTTTTTTTAGTAGCAGCTTAAAGCTAAATACAATATATTATATATTACAGCTCAGTAGAATGTCAATAGTTTTACTATATTGGGTGTTTAAATGAGACAAATTGGGACAGTGAGTGTGTTTAAATGGCACATCATATTCTGATTAAGAATACATTTATACTCCAAATAAGGTGTTTACATGTGTAGCTGGAATTGGAATATTACATTTGCTAAACACATATTCTGATTAGGGTAGACTTTAAAATGATGTGCTTTTATATTAGATAATGTATATTATTTATGCAAGATGTAAAATATATTTTAAGCAGACAATAAAGAGTGTAGTCTGGAGGTAAAGCTAACGCTAACGTGAACACTTCCTGACTCCTGTTTTGTTTCAGTTTTTCGGTGCCTTATGTTGTCAATAATATACGCTTCTATACTACATTTCAATGATACACTATATTCTTTCACTAATTTCACTTGTGATTCATCTAAACTATAATACCAGTGCTGTGAATGACAAAGAAAAACTGTGGCGCCGTCTAAAACCTGATACCGCTAGTTCATTTCACAACAACAGTGCTTTGATGTCTTCTCTCACAGTACAAATGTTTTTATTAACCACAAAGCCAGTGTGTGCTTTATGCAAGAGACACAGGCTGAGGGTAAAGGAGGGGAGTTCATTCATTCAAACTTAGGCATTTTTAGGCATTTTCTTTCCACAAAATCAAGTAGTGCAGCTTTAACTATACAGATTCATGAACATGGCAAAAGATGATCATTTACCATGTTTGTGAGCACATACCTCTATTTTGACAGGCGTCCCGATGACCATAGTCTTCTCCAGTAGTTTGTCAATGAACTCCGGGGGGTGGTCATTCATGTCCAGGACACTCACAAAGACCTCTGCTAAACTGTACTTCCCTTCCGAGTCCTCCGCTTTCACATAGAAGTTATATTTGGATCGGACCTCAGCATCCAGGGTAGTCCAGGGCTGAGAGGTGATCAGGCCAGAGGAGGGATGGATCGCAAACCTGCAAAAAACAAGGAGTCATGGGCTTAAAGCTGTAGTCTTGAGGTCTTCCTAAAACCTCTGGCCCTGATGTAAAGTAGGTATACTTTTATTTTTACTTTAGTCCCTCCCCTGGCCTCTACAGCAACATCTACTCAGAGTTTGAAGGCTACCACTCTGACCAAAAGTTGTCAAGTTTTTCTTCAGTCCCGCCCTCAAATCAGAGTTGACGTTTTGAGAGGTGTGGTAGCCCATACAAACTGATGTTGCTGTAGAGGCCATGTAAGTACTCGAGTACTATTGGTCAAAGTGGTAGTCCACAATCTCTGATTAGATGTTGCAGTAGAGGCAGTTTACCTTTTTTCTATCATAGAACAGGGTCACACAGTCAATTTTAAGCATTTGTTTTTTACCATTGTCTTATTTCAGGAAATCATTGAACTAAAAAAAAATAAACAGTAGCTTGCAAAGAGATCGTCCTAATTTTGACTTCACATTTTTCCAAATCCCAGCTATTCACACACACACACACACACACACACACACGCACACACACACACACACACACACACACACACACACACACACACTTTTGTCCCGTGGTGGAGACAGTGGGTGAATCATCCCAAGGAGCAGCCGGGGCCCCATCTGAGCCTGGAGTCATGATCCAAATATACCTCCTCTTCACAGAACAACACCTCTGATAAGCTGACAATTACAGTGTGAGCTGCGTTATAATTCACTATACAGAGCACTTCAACCATTCCAGCAGGAGGTTTGAAAGATGATATACAAATGGCTTATTGTTTATTAATAATGTCTCAATAAAATAAGTATATTCCCAATCCGACCACTTAGGTTAGGTATATTTTGTACCTAATAAAGTGGCCCTGGTGTGGTCTTCTGTTGTACCTAATAAAGTGGCCCTGGTGTGGTCTTCTGCTGTACCTAATAAAGTGGCCCAGTTGTGGTCTTCTGTGTACCTAATAAAGTGGCCCTGGTGTGGTCTTCTGCTGTACCTAATAAAGTGGCCCTGATGTGGTCTTCTGTTGTACCTAATAAAGTGGCCCAGGTGTGGTCTTCTGTGTACCTAATAAAGTGGCCATGGTGTGGTCTTCTGTGTACCTAATAAAGTGGCCATGGTGTAATCTTCTGCTGTACCTAATAAAGTGGCCCTGGTGTGGTCTTCTGCTGTACCTAATAAAGTGGCCCTGGTGTGGTCTTCTGCTGTACCTAATAAAGTGGCCCAGGTGTGGTCTTCTGTGTACCTAATAAAGTGGCCATGGTGTGGTCTTCTGCTGTACCTAATAAAGTGGCCCTGGTGTG
>JAVQKC010018294.1:0-23015 GCA_036025475.1 Philypnodon macrostomus
CGTTTTAGCCAGACTCTTGGGCGCCGGGGAAAGTCCAGGTCACGGTCCGTGGTCCCATACCGTGGGAAGGTTGGGGTTTTTGGAGAGATATGTATGAGGTCCCCTGATACGCTACACAAAGTTATTCTAACTTATATAATTTGTTTTTACATAACGTGGGTTTTGACTACAACTCAGTCTTCTACAGCTATACTGACAAAAATGTGGTGATTAAAAGCTGAAAAATCGCAGTAAATCTTTAGTGAGTTGTAACAACTTGAAACTTTAGATTTTGAAGTGATTTAAGTTCAATTTCTGCCTTAAATTTGAAGTTGTTACATCTCACTTTAGAAAGTCTAGTTAATTACACATTTGAAAAATGTTCAGTCTGCTAAACTTGCCAGCCTCCTCCCATGCACACAGAGAACAGCAAACAAGTGCACTTATCTAAGGCCAGTAATATCTACAGTAGCTTGCTGTAACAGCCATGTAGTTGTGGGGTTGCATAATTATGGTGCAATGTCTTTGCGTCTGCCCATGGGACTACATGAAAGGTTAATGGCTGTATCTGGTTGGTACATTATACTGTGTGTTTTGTATGAAGTTCCAATAAACTGTGAAATAAGTCATGAGAATGACAGCTTACTTTTCTATTCAGCAAACCTGTGCTCTAATAAATACTGCACCCTTCACAACACTTCTTTACTTGATGTACTCTCAATAATCGTTACTTTTTTCTCAAGCAACACAGAAAAAAACACCCTTGTGAATTTGTTTTACCTTGATAAAAGCGTTTTGTAGGGTCCTACAATGGTGTAATGCATTGTTGTGGGGTGATTGAAGTGATACTTTTCTTCCTGCGCTGCCTCTGGGCTGAGAAACAGTACCCAGGCACGCCTCGCTTGACTTCACACGAGATAAGACGAGAAAAAACGTGACTTTACGGCACTTCCATACACAGCTCTCCAAGCGCACCAGCCATCTCCACTCACGACAAAACAAGCAAAAATGATAGTTTTATAAAATACAGTTATATAAAATACTCTAGCTGTTGTTTAATTGTTGCACCCCGTATCAAGTTGTTAATAATTTGTAGCCTGTAATTAATTGGTAGCGACTTAATCTAGACTGTTCAGTGTGCAGTTATGTCAGTTCTCCATGAAGGCACAGACTCATACAGAGACTTTAAATGTAGTTTTGAAGAGGGCTTCAAGTAAAAGTTCTCCAATCAATTTCAACAATACTGTAAAGGTATAATATGCTTAGACCTTAACTAACGACACTATATCCATAAAGCTCATCTTTGGTCTTCCTCTAGGCCTCCTCTCAGGCAGCTCTAACCTTAGAACCATTCTACCCATTATTCATCCTCTATTCATGTCCAAATAATCTCAAACTACACGCATGAGTAGACACATATCCAAACTATCTAACATGACCTAACCCTCTGGTGTACCTATACATCCTAATCATGAACAAAGACATCTTCAAATCTGCTACATCCAGCCCAGTCTCATTTCTCTATTCAGTGGCAGCCATTAGAGAATGAAAATACATGCTACACACAGAGTATGTACCATTGAAGCCTTATAAAGCTTAACAACTCACACAACAGATTTCTAACCAATATTGAATGTATCCTAAATGTTTGAGTGTCTGACAAAGCCTACATTAGTCTCACATTCAGAGAGTCATCCAACCATCACAGCACTATCACATTAAACCTTGTCTCTTTTGAAAAGTAAAAGCATGTTTTTACTAGTAAGCTTTCAAACCTCTTATGGGTCACATTGCTACAAAGAACATTTTATTATATAATTATGCACTGCAGAGAAATAAAAATACCAGGCCTGACGAGTGGTAATTATGTCCAACAGCGCTTTTTATATGGTTTTTCAGCTTTAATTCATTGTGCAGCATACTGGAGCACAGCCAAAACTGAATGGCTTATTATTTTAAGAGACTATATAAGATTTGTTATTTGGTTATTTTATTTATTTAAAATGAGACAATGCATATTCATTAACATGATCACATTAAGGCTAAACATTTAAATATGCCAGATTTATCCATAGAGGCAAATTTTCATCTGCAGTCCCATGGCAGGTTGATGTAAAAGCAAAAATAAAATGAACAGTAAGTTAATTGGAAAAATACATAATGTTAGTAAAAACTACGATACAATATATACACACACTATACAACACACAGACCAGGTGCATACAGTACAGAGAAGACATGTAATTAATACAGTGTTAGTAAGAGACTAAGAAGAAGTGTGTGTGCAGATCTGATAATCCAGGAGACTTTTTTACTGATTTGGAGAAAGTCATTAGTGATGAGATGTTGCTGAGTTCTCTGGGGAGAGTGTGATGTGTGTGATGCTCTGACAGAAAGAGACAGCTGCCCAGAACTGCTTTTTTTACGAAAGGCAACGTCACAGTCACCTCTGCTCTGGGCTCATGTGCCCACACTATTATACTAAGAAAATTATACTTTGAAAGAATATGTCAATAATGGTAAGAGTTCGTTTTTTGTCAAGGGGTTTAAGAGTTTCTTTGTACAATCTTTCAATTGGCTGTAATGTAAGATTAGTGTTGATGTAGGTATTGACAAAACATCAGAAGGAGGTTTTGGGTTCAATCCTCAGCCCAGAATCTCTTTGAGTCTTTGAGAATGAAGTCTGTTTGTCCTCCCTGTTTTGCAGTGGGTTACTTTCCACAAACCAAGACCAGATTTCTCTTCTATTGAATGACTGTGAGAAAAAAAATATTATGAATGTCTCTGTGACCATTTCTTTTGTTATCCCTAATATTAAAATGTAGAGCACCATAAAATGATCAGATCTATAATTACTATAGGTGGATTGAGTTTGGAAGTGGCAAAAGATAATATCAGATAAAATCATCCAACTCAAATATCATATTTGAGTTGGATGATTTTATCTTTTGCCACATAGATAAAACAGATCCCTTAGATCCAGTGAACCTGAGTCAAAGGCATTCAAATGCAGTGTGCGTCAGTAAATGGTGCCACTCAAAGCTCTGGAACAGGTGATCGCTCCAGTCAAGGGCTCGGCTTGAAAGACAAGGCTCTAGACTTAAATCATCACTGCGTTAATCATGCATCACTCCCCTGCCTCACTCTTCTCCCGACAGCCACGTCTTTGACCATTCATATTCACATCACACCAGAGGGAAACGACACGGTTCATTGTCAAAACACAGGCTGATGTGGAGAATAAGTCATATACAAGCAGGCAGTAGGCAAACTGTATGAAGGCAATGCAAGTGGGATACCAATGCCAACCCAGATGGCCTATGCTTGGGGATTCATTTGAAATATATACAGCAAAGAGAAAAACTAGCAGCATGGTCATACAGATGTGGTGACTCTCCATCTCCAAGCAGATAGGGAATGTAGGTTGCATATGTGTTAGATTGAATATTTCATAGGGTCTTAAAGTGCAATTGTTGATATGGGTCAGTGGTTTCTCTCAAACTCAGAGCGGTAGATTTAATAGCTTTTCTTACTAAAAAATTGTGTTCATGGCAAGGTGAGTAAAGTGTCTTGCCCAAGGACACAACAGCATGGGTGGGGATTGAACCTGCGAGTCTTCTGATTAGTGGACAAACTGCTCTACCTAAGATAATGTTGAATTTCTTTTAGTTAGTTAATGGTTTCACATTAACTGCATACCTTACTCAGCATTAACCATAGAAGGTGTCACTATGTCTGCAGCAACTACGGTCCTGACGTGGGGTGGAAGCTGGGCAATGGCCACTCAGTCACAGAGCTAACACAGCTGGCAGACAACCATTCAATTTCATTATTTTACCATACAGGCATCAATATACTGTACATACCAGTGTAGACTACCTGACGACTCCACTCAAAGACATAGATCATAGTTGACCACTCCAAGAATCAAAACCCACAACCACTTTGCTGTGAAAGAGTGACTTGGATACACAGATTATCAATTGCTGAATCTTAAAAACTTCACGTTAAACCCAGTGGCCTTTCACAAAGAAAAAGCCCAGTAAAGAGCTCTTTCTCTTCATCAGATAAGAAAAATACCTCTGTACTGTAACACATTTATCCATACAGTGGGGTTATATTTTAACACCAGTGTCTATGTAGAAATAATTATGTTCAGATGACCGTATTCTCACACGTTTGTTTTTATTGCAGATGCGACCAAACCATGATGCATTTGACCATATGCTCAGACCAGATGACGGTGGAATGCAAGCCTGAGCTATAGATTTAGTGTGAGATGATGTTTTAGCCCCATTTAGCCCCTTGAGTGGCATGGAGCTTGTGATTTCCCTTGTGGCCTGGTGGCTATGCTTTTTCCGTACATCCATGTTAATTTATTCCTGTGTTGTATGTGCAGCCATGACAATAAAAGGCTGGCCATGTGGAGGATGTGTATAATTTTCCAAACCAGTGGCTGTTCCCAGGCGCTTGGTCAATTGTCCTCTTCGATTAGTGATTTTTTTTTACTTTTAAAGAGATAATGATTGATTTTATTTCAATACTTAGGCTAAATTGCTGGTGTAAAAATACCATGTTGATTAATGATGTTGCGTTGCCCACTTATGCTGTTCTTTGCATTAAGGGCTATTGTTTCAAGCCTGGCCACTTAAATGCACAGCTCTAAGGGTTCAGATCCGTTTGTGATGTTACCGTTACCATTGGCAACGGTCGCTGTGAGAGTCACTTCAACAGGTGCTGCAGTAGATAAACCAACCTATGACAGATTACACGTGGCCTCATCACCCCCTTGTACAGGTAAAAGCACTTTAAACGACAAAGCACTAACCAAAACAAACTGAACACCTGCTATTCTGACTGATTCCACATGGAAGGAAAAATTAAATAATTATTCATATTATATTTACAGATTACTAATCCACAAACCTTGAGGATTAAGTAGGTAGTTGTAAAAATCACCATGTTTTGATTTTGTCCCCAAAATGAGAAAAAATAAATCAGCTGTATTAACATTTTCTAAACATATCTTACAAACTGCTGATCTGGTTGGGATTGCTTTTGGCAAGAATATAAGAAAAATGGCCACCAACAAAGAAAAGCGTCAGTCTTGTGGTGAGAAAAGAGCAGACTATCCGCACTTGCTCAATATAATAGAACGGCAATAGTAATGCAACCATCTCTGCATGCAGAGAACATAATACCTTGAAACTGGTGGGATATAGCAGCAGACGACTACACAGAGGCTACATTGTAGGTACAGGGTCCAGCTAATAACACGACCTGTTACATTTCACACATGTAATGAAAAACTTGGCCAAGTTCTTTGTGTTAAGTGCACCCTATAGCAGCTTTACAACTATAATGATGTTCTCTCAAGGTCCCAACAGCAGCAAACAGCTTACCAGACAGGCACACTGTGAAACGCTCAGCAGTTATATTCAGTAATGCTAAATTGAGTGTTTTATATGAGCTACAATTTTGTAGTTCGTTCCTGCCACTAAAAAATTTTTAGATTTTGACTGCTTTACCAGATGTTTGAGTAAATTGTGGGTTGCACGTTGGACTAAACACAGGCCCCATTAAACTCCTCAAACTAAACCACAGTGCACAGGTGCACGGGTTTTTATAACTCTCACACCTGCACAACTGTCACATGGCCTGTTCCCGCTTGGTTTAGCTGCAGTAAAATAGCACTTTATATGTTTGCTTCAAAGGAAACTTTTCTGTGACTTTTTTAAAGATGTTATAATGTTCTTGCCAAAAACATTGCTGCACGTTTGTATGTTTAAGTAATCCTGTATGCTGAGACACTGAGCATCTCAGGAGGTGAACATTCTTTGATTCACCTTTTATGTAGATAGAGGGAGAAAACACATCTCACAAATACTTCGCATGGTTTGTACTATAGCAGCAGGGTCAATGAGGACTTTAAGAGGACCATGTACCAAAGTTGAGTTTTCTTCACAAACTCAAACCAGCCACTTCCAAAGAGAAGACCTTTCCAATAAATACTGCATTTAATCAAGTTGAAACAAGTTTAAATTGGGATAATATTGTCCCTCAAAGCACTTATTGGTTCCACTGCTGAAAATCAGATAGTCACTGATTGTAATTATAGGAGGCATAACGCTATTGTTTTATTAGTACATACATATATACTGAAAATGATATTTGATAAAAAAAAAAAAAAAAAAGCCTGTATTTTCCATTGGAGTGTATTATTTAAATGTATTCAAGAATACACACATACAGTCTCTGTTTTGGAAATGACCACACTATGATACTATTGGCATCCTTCCACACTCCAGCTTATAACTAGGTGCTAGCCTCCAAATGTGAAAATTCCATTATTCAGTTCATTGTTGTGAGACACCAAGAGGATTATTTGTCAATAATACACGATAAACCTGGAATATTAATGATGGATAAACTCTGGGATTAATCTTATTTGTGTTATCCACTCCAGCTACACTGTCTGCAGTATGTTACAAATGGACCAATGAGGATACAATACAATATCAGAAACAACATAAAATGGCCTCCTAATTTAGACTGTAAAAAGCATACTGTTTCGAACTGGACAAAGTATACCATGTGCTTGGGATCTAAGTTTGAATTTAAAATCATAGCAATTGCAAATAACTACCATTTTAAACGAATGGCCTTAACTGCCAACTGTTTCTCAGCAAGATAAAAACAACTCACTTTTGATGAATGAAGATTGTTGGCAATATCAGAGGGAGGCAGATGAATTGTTGAAATATATACTAGCAATGCCATAAGTCCAAGACAAAATGCATTTTGCTGAAAAAAAAAGGTCAGCAATTGGTCAAAGCAAGTATAGGACACAAAATATAAATAGCCCTATGTCCAAAATTGAGATAATACCATTAAAAACTACTAGAAAATGACATGTACTTTTTCTTGTGAGGACTAGCAATCATTCATTTGGCAGCTAATGAGGACCCATAATAAAACTAAACTAAATCTGCTCTAAAATAGTTCACCACTCATCTCATTATCCATTTATACCAGTGGCAAAAATATGTGTTTCGATAGTTAGGTAACCAGGATTAAAATAAAAGTTGCAATCTTTTTCTGTGTGCACCCTCAAATACTAAAGCTCTAACAAGCTAATACAGGGTAAAGCCATTGGAACGAGAAGCAACGCCGTTTTCGACCTGAAAAGTGTGACTTTGTATCACTTTGACAGTTATATCACCGTTGAGATTTCAGATATACTGTTGTGATGCTTTGTCAGTGTTTTTAGTCGTTTTATTACATTCACCTATGGCTTGTTCTTAGAAGTACTGACATTTCAACAGAGCGCTAATCAAAAAAAGTAAACGTAATTGCTCTCAATCGTAGTGCTGTGATTTGCTTTTGAAAGTCTCCCACTGTGAAACCTGGTGTAATTGCTTTCTACTCATTCATTGTTGCCTCTGTCTCCTCCAATAGACTTCTTTTCTATGAACCACTATTACTCTGCTAACAGTGCATTTTTCACTACTCATTTGTGCATGTCTGTGAAGGCAGCCTATAACAACTGCTTTGTGTGTTTTAATAAAGCTGGTGGAGCATTGGGAACACAGCTGGGCATGTGAGCTTTCAGTAAAAACATGTGGCCACTATATTTGGTAGACCAGTGTGCCAGCTTGTGAGCTCTAATCGCTAGTTATCCTACTGTATTACACTGTATCAGTCCGGTGGATTAAGTCTTGCACATTTGTTCCACACAAACCTGCTGAAGTTCAAGTCAAGAGTTCCATTTACATTATACGACAAATCTGAGGTTTACAGAGAACGGTTTGAGAATGAAACAATAGCCAGTGAGAGTCTGTTCTATGGGAAGCATAGAAAGGCAACATTAGCTCAGATTACCACTTGTTACTTGTTTGCTGACAAATCATGGAGCAGGTGAGCTGACACCACACAGGATCCCATTTTATAAGGTACAGGGTCCCTCTAATAAAGCCTCTGAGTGCTGTATGTAGATCTGCATATTAAACATAGAAACTTAGTTGGGGTAACAAAGAACGTTGCAAAGACCACATTTTCCATGCCCTCGTTTTTAGATTTGTGCCAGATGAAAATGATACAACTCAAATGGCCCCCAGTTGTACTCTAATTTGGGGGTAAAAATGGGTTAGTAGTAAATGCCAGTCCCTCAATATGGCCTCATTAACCTACTTTGCTTTTTTAAAATATAATATAATGAAGGTGCCTTGAAGCAACAATAGCTGTCATTGTTGTACTAATTTAGATGTGTGTATTGGCATGGGGAGTCAATTTTGATATTTAACTCATTTAAGGGGCAAGGGGCCAAGAGAAACAGTCAAAACAGCCATAATAAAAAATATACATCTTTTCATTTCTATTCTGTTCATCTATTCATGTTCTACTGGATTCACATTTGGAAATGTGGGTGGCCAAATCCAAGCATCTATAGGCTATAGGTACATTGTGGACAATCACCATGTACTGCGAAAGACTCACATTAATGCTCTGTAATTCTGAATTCACTTATCTAAAGATGCAGGTCTAGATGCATGTGTAATGTGAAGTGCATCTAACATGTTGTTTTTAAGGATGGACTCTGAAAATATATTATTTTTGAGGGGAAAAAAAAGTATTTTTCACAGACACCTTGATTGGTGCAAAGCTTGTCAAAAGAGAGGTCAGTGTATTGCTGTGGTCCTCTCTGGGAGCAGCTGTCTGCAGGATACAATGGGGAAAACCAATTGTACAGAAAAGGTTTACAGGCAGAGGTATATAGAGGTCTCAGTAGACCAGTCTGGCCATTTCAAAGAAATTATACATTGTTTTATTGTATATTTGTAATAGTATTACACGGTCAATTAACCTGTATAGCCCAAGGACCTTCATGTGACTCTCTTTGCTGACTCTTTGACTCTGATTGTGTAATTCTCAGCACAACTTTGTTTTGAAATACATTTGAAGAGGTGGAATAAGAATTGTTGTTGTCTGGTTTGTACATTTATGTAAAAAAATCCTGTTTCCAGCTGTTTTATACAGCAGTTTTAGACAGCAGTGCAGTGAAAAATCTGAAATGTATCTGCAAAATCAACCCTGTTTGAAAAACTGTTTTTATTTTTGAAATCGTAGCATGAATATCACATTTCAGGACCTGGTAGAGTTTAGTGTAGGCTTGCTATAGTAAGGGGTTTGCATTTTGAGTGTGGGCCACTGCTTCCAGATTCAAGCACAGTTTAGACCGTCTATTGTCCCAGTTTGATTCTGGTTTACTCCTGATTGGACATTTGGTTTATTCCTGGATTAGACCTATGGATTAGTAGTCCTGGGTTAGTCTTGAGTTGGTCCTGATTTAGACTTGCTCTCTTTTTCAGACAACAGTTAGTCCTCCTGATTTTGAATAATATTTAATAGACTATTTTTGAAAGCCAAATATGTATTCTGAAAAGTGCAGAACCCGGTGTGAGAAGTCTGCTATGCCATATATTTACATTGTGGTTTGTCCATATGCGCCGTGTGAATAAAGTGCAGACTGAAATGCCAGCTGTTCTTTGGCTTTTTAATCAGACTCACGCAATTACATGCACACATCTTTAAACGCTGCCCATCCAAACAAGACAGACGCTTCTTTTGCATGTCTTTATCACATCATCAGGGAGCAATGTGGAGTGAAATATCCATTCAGACGGAGAACGGTATGTATCGATCAAAGTCTTTCAAATGAGAGAGATGCAGTATGCAGCAAATTGTCTGTAACCGATTTTTTAAATGCTTCCCATATTTTTAAAGAAAAAATACTTATTACACCAAGTACCAAGCCACAAAACTTTTGCTTTTCTAAGTAATGAAGATGAATGCGGAAGCTCACTTAATTTAATAAAAGCCAATCACATTCTCATCATCTGAGCCAATCGCTGCTCAGCTGCCTTTATTCAAGCTGCCTGTGTCTCCCATTCATCAGCTGTTTTTCAGACTCG
Organism: Philypnodon macrostomus; assembly: GCA_036025475.1. Lineage (NCBI taxonomy): Eukaryota > Metazoa > Chordata > Actinopteri > Gobiiformes > Eleotridae > Philypnodon > Philypnodon macrostomus. The sequence continues at coordinate 9,951 of JAVQKC010018294.1, forward strand.
AGCGACCCCATCTCCCCCCGAGCAGCTGATCCATCTCCCCATCTCATCTCATGCTCTGTCCCATCATTTCCATCTCACTCTCCACAGCTCAGAAGAGCCCAAGCTTCCCTTCCTCTGCCACCACCATTGTCTAGACTCCAGTGGGAGCTCGGCCCAATACTTACACTATTCTCCCAACAATGCATCAATCATCAATGTCTTTCCCTGCCAGGAGTCTAAGCGTCAAATTATTTCCCAAAAATCTATTGCATCACTATTTTGTCTCTATTTTATTTAAGTCTCTCGTGGTTGAACTAGCATTACTGCAAGAAAAAAGATTATGAATCAGGACTAAACCTAAATAAAACAGGAATCAGTTTAAAACCATTAATGTTTTTTGGGGAGTTTTTCCTTGCCGCGATGGAGGGTCTAAGGTCAGGGGACGTCCTGGGACAGTCCTGTTGTTTGTGTGTGTTATTGATTGTCTATTACCTTGTTACTGTTTGCAATGACCCTGTTTATTGTTTACATTCTTTTTGTGAAGCTCTCTGAGGGAACTGTGTTGTGATATAGGGCTATACAAATAAAATTGAATTGAATTGAATTGAAAAGAAATAAGGAAATAAGGAAAATAAGGCCTGGATCAGGTCTAAACCAGGAACACATCAAGTCTAAATTTGCTCTAAATTTGCTCCAAACCAGGCCTGAACTAGGACTACGCAAGGTCTAAACCCGAGCTGGACTAATACCCATACCACAGTTTGACCAGTATTCTGCTGTATTATCTTACTTTTACACACAAAAGTAATATTGTTGAAGTTATTATACTTAAAAGGGCATTGGTGTCATGTGCCCAGCCCGTATGCCAAATGCAAAGCTGAGACAACATCTAATTAAAAGTGCATTTGACTCCATTATTTTTAAATCAAGCATGTCTACTAAAATACAAAAATATTATAAATTGCCATCACCAAAATGCAGCGACGGAAATAACTTTGGTCTAGCAGTTTTAATCCAATTCAGTCACATCAATCTCCTTTATTAGAATATAGCTTGACAGAAACATTATCAGCAAATAATGTAATAACTTCCTTTATGTACATTACCCGATTCAATTGTGATAGGATGTATGTAATATACTGTTGGATTTAATCTGTTAAAAAGGACATACAGGGGGCGCATATACAGTAAGTGACCGTGAGCTAATTGCCAATGTTGCAGCGATTATGCACAGTACAGAAATGTCATTGTTGGACATGTGTATAGATAAAAACACTGAAACGCTATTAAAGTGTGCCTTAATGAGCAGCTGGATGCATAATTAACTTGAAGCTATTAAAGTGGTCTCCCCATCAGCAAACATGAGCAGCGCAGTGATTTCCATAGCTTTGAATGTCGACTGTTTTGGTGTCCCTCTGCTGATCGACTTTCTACAAACATTGTAGTTACTGTCTTTGAACCCGTTTGGTTGTTCTCATCAACCATCAGGCATTTTCCCGTACAGGATGCCACTCCCTGTATATTTTAATCTTTCATACCATTCTCTGTAAACCTTTGTGATATATTAATGCTCTCCCCCTACAGTTTGGAAGAAAACCATTGTCCAAATACACCTAAAGAACACAAAGACTATTGACTTTATCATAATTGCAGCCTAGTTGCAGCCGTGACTGCATTGGTAAAAGCCTACGGTAAAACAATCTGGGCTTTTTTCTCTTGCAAGACACATGACTTGACCTGAGACTTCAAGAGACATGGACATAGGGTTGGACCACTCATTTTTGTTTATTCACCACAAAAAGCACTAAGGAAGCGAGGGAAACTTCAAAGTGTGCCTAATAAGTGGCCAGTGATTGTTGAGGCCCAAACTATTCTTTTATTAGCTTACATGATTCCATACACCCACTGACATAAAGCAGACCTACTCACAGATTTCCTCCTGGGATAGTCGGAATAACATCTCAGTCTCTTCCCAGGAGCCGGCGTTTTCCTGAAGTCATCACATCTTACAGTAGCGTGTGTTGTGGGCTCGCTGTTTATCTGATTCTGATGTCCATATGTCCCCATTAGCCTAATTACTGCAGAGTTAATGACTGACTCTTCCATATTGTCACACAAAAGCTCCTGCTATAACAATCTCCGAATGGAAGCCATTGAAAGTAATGGCCTTTCTACAACACCAATGACACTGAAACATCTATATAGTCTAGGTGTATAGAATAAATGAATTAAAAGTGCCACACGAGATAAGCTGATGATATGCACCACTGTGAATGTTTAATAAAGGGTCAAATGAATGGCCAGAGGCAGACATCCATGCACACCTGCTGAGCCACTGTATAAATGTCACAGACGTCATCTCTGTGGTAGCAAATCACTCATATTAGAAATAATGATGTATAGGAGAGACTTGGACTGGAACGTGCTTTTATAATCCAGAGATATTATTGAGAAACATGTCTTTAGAGATCAACTAGCGATGAGTTGAAAACGTACATTTAGTGCCACTAATAAGGATACGCATATCAAATACATGGTCATAGCACTGATGAACTGTAAAGTCAAGGCACAAGTACATTTTGTTGAGGTTGGAGTGTGACTAAATCTTGATAAAAGGTAATGTTGCATTTGTTTAATCCTATTTACAATTTAGAGATGAGCATTTGCCTGCAGGGCCACTATGTAGACTTGAAGCATACAGAATAGTTGAAGTTGAAATACCACATATATATATTTTTCCAAACTTGCTTGACGTCTTAATATTTTAGTATTTCACACACATTCTTTACACAGTGGGGACATCTAAATGGACTACTAGTGTTTTAAATACTCTATATTTGGTCTGTGTCATTCAACCCAACACAGAATTCCTAGTCTAGGGCCACTGTAGTGATAAAGAGCCACTGAGTTTAATCTACAACAGTGGTTCTCAAACTGTGGTACAGGTGGTATGTGGGCGCTTTCTGGTGGTTCGTTTATTCCTGGTTTAGGCCTAGTTTAGTCCTTGTAGACCTGGTTTAGCACTGTTCATAATTGGATTAGTCATGTTTATTTCTAGTTTTGATGATTTAGTCCTGATTTAGTCCTAGATTACACCCGATTAAGACCCTAATTTAGTCTTGTTTTAGATGTGTGTTAGGCCTAGGGGGTACTTCCACAACAAACAAACTCAGGCAGCATGTAGAGAACATGGAGTAAATGGTGCATTTCACTTAAAAGTATCACTTTAACAACATGTCCAAAGCTGGCTTTTTATCAAGTCTCGTGCTGACAAGCCCCAAAAGATTTTCTGCTCTGATGAATTAGTAGCAGCTAATACAGTGTCCTGCTGGGGCCATGCCTGGCAGCATACACATGCATGCTTTCACTACTCCACAATTACACTCACAATCACAAAAACACATACAAGACACACAACTCGCCTTGAGATCGCCTTTTCCCTGGGTAAGGAGCAATTTGACAACAGCCGATATCGATTCAGCTGCTCACAGGCTTTTTATAGAAGCCAGCACCATCATTACGAGCTATAGGTCGACTCAAACTGAAAACATGCCTGCCTTAGAGCCTCCACATCCATGAGAAAACCTGACATGGCTGTATCATTGGGGGAGATTCAGTGAGCGTGATTGTAAACATGCTTAAGATAAATGAAAAGGTGAAAGTGTTCTAAAGGAGATCATTACTTATATATAGTGAGATTGCATATATGTCTAAACTATGTAAGTATTGCAAAAATGCTCATTGTCATTTTAATAGTATATGCTTTGCTATTGACAAACTGAGTAGCTTTACAACACGGTATATCTAAAGAAATGTACATGTATGTATTCATATTTAAGCAAGGTCCAAACCAGGACTAAACAAGGGCCAACTGTTTAGCCATGAACATAGAGTTTGAGAACTTTTGAGAAATGTTATTATCACATACAACACTAGGACATTTTTGTAAACAATACTATTGAAATACATGCATTTATACTATTGTTGAATCAAAAATGTATAAAAACAAAATCTAGGTTAATACATTCTCTTTTGAGTGCTCTACAACCCACTCCATTTTTGGACAGGCACAGATGTATGGTGATAGTAGGCGCAATCTGCAATGCATAGTTATTACCTTATTTATATGCAATTATGACACTGCTGTTTGTACAAAGAGCTTTATAGTAATGTGTTCTCCGAGCCCTTCTAAAGTTTCCCTTTATTATCCGATGATCTGCCTTCGTGTGGCCTACAGTCTGATTGTTGGTAGGTACAATGCATACTAATTTGTTTAAACAAGTGCCAGTATGAGACAAATGAAGCTTCTGTCAGAGTCAATCACAAAGCAATGGGAGCCTAATGTAAACCTCATCCATCAGACATCAGTAATCGGCAATCATCGACCTGTCATTGGAAAGAGAAGGGCCTCATAATACAATTCACTTCTGGTGACACTGCGGCGCATACACTATCACTCATTGTTAACTACTGAGTGTATTAGCTTTTGGCCTCTGTACTATAGTCTAACAAATTCATTCTGTGGCTTAGACAATTCGTTTTTTATTTGGAGTGGCATAGTTTGAAGACAGGCAAAGAGCTTTTTAAAAGTATACCTGAATACATTTTTGAAGCACCTAAATGTGTGTTCATCATTTCATCAGTGGTTGTAGTACGACAAAAGTAGAGCCAAGTAAATTTTTGTCATTATGTAAAAATTACCTCCCGTGGACCCACCACCCGCGAGAGGTACCATGGTGCAATGTGGATCAGGCGGTGGTCGAAGGCGGGAGTTCCCTGCTTAGACTGCTGCCTCCGCGACCCGGTATCGAACGAGCGGAAGAAAATGGATGGATGGATGGAAGGATGGAAAAATTACAAGATAAAAAAATGATGCACCCAGATAGTTATTCATATCCACAAATATGTTCTTGCTAACCTAACGATTTTGCACAGTATTATACATTTATGGGGAAAAAAACTGGCATGGCATAATGTAATAATAATAATAATTTGTTTGTTCAGGTGTGACTTCAAACATCCATAGACTTACAAACTCAGACTGACTGATAGTGCTATCACCCACTGTGCTGGTCCCTGACTGGAGCTCTCTGAAGCGTCAGATGGCTAGACGGCGGATTAATGCTCGGAAAGACACATCTAAAAAATATTATGCTATCGCTTTCAGTATTTTGCATCTCAAAGTGATTTTATAAAATGATACTATCGAGACACACAAGTAGCAGTTTTGCCTTAAAATGAGTATGACAATGCCTGCTTTGCGTTTGGTGAGCTGCTCTGTGATCTGTTCTGTGAAAGTGGGGCTTGCAGTTAGGCACATACGAGCCTGAAACTGACAGAAAATTAACTGGGGAGCTTTGTATTCATGCTGTTTTGAACCCGACTAAACATGTATGTATGTTCTCCTGAGAAGTGATTTTCTTTTTTTTTCATTTCGGCTCGGGCTTTTATACCTTGTCTGGGTGCAGAGTAGAGATAGGAGAGGAGGAAACACTGTGATTGCTGCTATTTCCTCTGGCTTACTCATCTTGTGTCAGACCGAAAGGTGCCTATTTTATCTATTCTACAGAGGTGGCCCCTGAAAGATGAGGAGGGCTGATAAAAAGGGAGGATCAGGGAAAAAACAAATTCACAGAGACTGATAAAGGGATTCAGTGCGGGTTCAGACTGTGAATAGATGGCTTTCACATGGGGTTCCAAAATACATGCCAATCAAAATTTCAAAGGTAGAATCTACATTTTAAAACTGTTTTTCTTCCTCAGTAAATAGTACGGCATAACAGAAAACATCTGAGAAGAAAATTGACTTTGAGACCCTAAGTGGGCTGTGGTAGAAGTTTTTGTTTTAGAGCCAGAAAACAGTTAAACCAATCACACTCTTCCACAGAACAGGAGCACTCCGATTGGTCGATACATCCATTATCTATCCAGAACTAGAATCTAGGCTGAGGTTTTATTTAAAAATGAACAGCCAACTCCATAGCACTGCTTGTTATTCTCATACCTTTTGATTTTTGTGAGACCGTGATAGAGGGAATTTATTATTAATAATTGCTGTTGGGAAGAACTGTTCTGAATGTATGTCGTTGTTTCAATTGCTCTGTATCACCACGATTAATAGGCTATCAACATAAAACAAAAACTAGCACAGAAGTCAAAGTCATTTTGTCATTTACTAATCATCCAAAACCGGCTTGAAGTTGTGTTTCATTTCATTCATGCATGAATGAGTAATCCTGTACAGCTCATTCCTCCCTAAAACATGCAATGCTGCTCTAGAGGGGACCAAGATTAGTTTAAAAAGACAGAATTTAACTATAGACTATTTAACGCTGCAACGGGAGGTTTCCCAAGAAAAATAATTGTTAAAAATCATTTTAAAAAAGTTTGTCCCTCCCCTGGTCTCTACAGCAACATCCAATCAGAGTTTGTGTGGGCTACTACACCACTCAAAAACTCCACTATTGGTCTGGGCTCTATCCCACAAACTCCCTTGTTGCTGTAGAGGTCAGGGGAGGGACTCAAGTAAAATAAGAATTATGACAGATTACCTACTTTACATAAAAAACAGGGTTAGATTAGCATTTTATTATAACTTTTAGAAATGGGGTTGAAGTCATGTGATCAATTGTGTCTGTGTGTCTGTGTGTCTGTGCGTCCGTGCGTCCGTGCGTCCGAGCGTCCGAGCGTCCGAGCGTCCGAGCGTCCGTGCGTCCGTGCGTCCGTGCATCTTTGTGTCTGTGTGTCTGTGCGTCTGTGTGTAGCGGTGGTGGACACTGCACTGTTCCCTTGAAATGGAAATGTTGTCAGCTGCTGTGATGTTGACTGATTACACGGAAGGCAATAATGTGTGGCCGGACTAGTATGGAGCCCAATGAGCAACAAGCAGAGTGCAAAATATTGATCCATGACTGGAGAAGGAAATTAACCTGCGTCTATGGTCCGGGAGAGTAGATGAAGCCTTGTTGGTGAAGCTTCCTCATACTGTATATGTGTATAAAGGTATTGGCTGGAACATGTACAGTGGGAATTGTAAGCATCCTTCATTATTAGCCTAGACTATACAGTGCCTGTAAATATGCAATTGTATAGATCTATTAAGAGTCTCATTGCATTTCTATGCGGCATTGTTCCCATTAGACTTCAACTGTGGACTGCATGTTCAACTAAAGATCAACAGAAAAGTGTCAAAACCTGCGCAAAAAACAATTACGTGATGATCGTAAACACAACTGTTGACATTAACGCTGCCCTGCAAAACCTCTAAAACATTACTGATGAAGGCTGTTGTTTTCCTGACACCATAAAAGGGGCTACAACACCATTCACTCAGTATAATCTCTCAAAAGGACCAATACACTCACATCAAAGTGCTTCTGAAGCATACAGGCTGGACAGGAATTTGCAAACAGAAAATGAATGAGGAATAATCTCTCATATGTTGATGTTGTGTATTCTGCAATGTGTCACCAATTTGACAGTAAAGGGAATGGATACAGTCGGTAACCACAGGGCGTATCCTAAATACACAAGCTGTTGGCTACATATAAAATGCTAATCTAAAAGGGGGGGGTATGGATATGACGTGCATCTATTGTTTGAAGAACTATGTGCAGAAGTGGATCAGATGTGCATTTAAAGATAAGGTCATTTTAACATTACTTAGTTTGTCTCTTTAAATAAGTGGCATTTCTTGAGTTATGTGAAGCCCTATGTTCTGCCTGTCCTGTTTTACCACAAAGCCAGTTCATGAACTTCCTGTTGCATGTGGAGCCAGGGCCATCTGGATCATAATGAGCTATTAGTCCAATATTAATCCTACAGGACAGTCATCTCACATGGTGTTTGTCACAATTACATCAAAACATGTTTTCGCCCTTCCTCATCATCATGTGTTAGATTTGACCATGGTTCTTTCTAGTCCAATTCAAAACTGGTTCTTAACCTGGGTTCGATCGAACCCCAGGGGTTTGGTGAGTCAGTCACCAGTCAGTCAGTAAGGGTGGTTTTTAGGGCGCGTAAGTCACAACGACGCGACTAAGGTGTCTCAATTCACCAACATGATTGAGGGCACTCAAAATGCATCCTTAAAACCGAATTTTAAGCGTGCATATGCGGCTAGTGTATGCCAAGATGCATTGCGTGCCGGTGACGCGATGGAACTCAGAAATGCGTCCCAAAACACTGACGGCAGCAGCCAGCAATTACACTCCAATATTAATGTAAGGTTAGTGTTATTTTAAACATGTAATTATACTGTCAAAGTGCTCGACATATACATACCACAACAATAACACTGCAGCATTTGTAACCTACAGGTCCGGAAAACTGGAGCCCAGTTTCATTAAACATTAGTTAAATTAATAATTTAACTTACATTTATTAAATTAATGAATTCATTAATAATTGTTCAATGGATGGAACATGTCGTGTAAATAGTCGGCTGCAAATGTTTTGCTGGTTTTGTTTTTTGAACACAGTGATGTTGATGCACAGTTCATTTTGTGCACCAGTAAAACACATACCTATGTTTTGAATTTGAAAAAAAAATCATATTTTATTTTTTCAATTAAGAAGGGTTCGGTGAACGCACATATGAAACTGGTGAGGTTCAGTACCTCCAACAAGGTTAAGAACCACTGCTCTACAGTTAATTAAAAAAAAACATTTCACTGTCTCTCTTACTTCCCTCTCACCTCACATTTAAATGGCAGATTTGCATTTGGCTTGTTCTAAACATTGAGCTTTATGGAGAATGCAATGAGCTCAAAGCGGTACATCTGCGTGGCTTTTACCAAAAATAGAGGAGGAGGCATTGTGGGCTCATTTGTTGAAGGATGCTCGCCTCTGAGGATTGACTATGACCTAGTACAAGCTCCTCAGGCCTGTTTAGACCTGGTTTAGTGTCAGTATGCAAGTGTCACTGGTTTAGACATGGTTTAGTCCTAGTTCGAGCTCCTCAGTCCTGGTTTGGACCTGGTTTTGTTCCAGTACAGCCTCCTGAGTCTTGGTTTAGACCTGATTTAGTCCTAGTGTGAGCTCCTCAGTCCTGGTTAAGACCTGGTTTCGTCCTAATACTGGAGAGGAATTGCAATGAGATCAAAGCTTACATCTGTACTGTATTGAGGAGGCGTCGTTGTGGGCTGCTTTGTTAAAGGATGCCCGCCTCCGAGTGTGCACGGGCACATGTAGGTGTGCACGTGTGAACACAAGGGTGAAGGAAAGAGGATGGATACAGAGGTATTATTGAGTCGGGCTGGTTTCATCTTCCCACATTGTGACTCACCATTTATCAACACTCTAGTTTTCATTTCAAAGCACCACTAGGCACTAAGACACGCAGTGGGGTAAAAGTGAGAGGAAACAAAGCAAGACAAAGCATTGGGAGATAGATGTTGTTTTAAGCCAAATGGTGGCAGAGTAAATTATAAAGTAAGAGTTCTGTTACCTCAAAAGTACTAATTACAGGACAATGTATGTGTTTTCAAACAATAGTAGATAAAAACTTTACTTAACTTTAATATTACTCAAGTACATGTAAGAAAAATACTGTGCATTATACTACTGTTCGAAGTCTTCTGTATTATGTATTTCTCACTGCTGTGACTGTAAGGGACTGTACAGATAGTAATGTAACCTTGTTATACACGGTTGTTTGATGATTATGTTAGTGTGTGCGAGTGGGAGGAGGACTGCAGTGTTTGGGCGACTGCCTTAAGCACTCACCATGATGCGAGCCAAGTAATAAAGCACCACTATGGGCAAAGAGTGCAGTAAATATCTGGCACACATTAAATCAGTGCTGGGGCATGGGAGCATTTCCTCCATGTGACAGAACTAGTGCATGATGTGTGGGCGTGGTTTGAATATTTAATATATTTTTTGCTATTGCTTTTATGTATTTATTTTTGCCCTGTTTATTGTTTTATTGACAGGGTAGTAGGGTGCCAGGAATCCAGGAAGAAGAGTGGGAAGTGACATTCTGCAAACAGTCGTGAGCCGGATTCGATCAATGCCGGGACAAGCATTTCTAGATCTGAATATGGGCCGCACACTCTACCAACTGAGGTCAACCGACTGAGCTCTGCCAACTGAGCTCTGCCGACTGAGCTCTGCCGACTGAGCTCTGCTGATTGAGCTCAACCGACTGAGCTCAACCGACTGAGCTCTGCCGACTGAGCTCTGCCGACTGAGCTCTACCGACTGAGCTCTACCAACTGAGCTCAACTGCAACCCCAGATTACATTCATATAGCATAATAACTTCTACAGTCGTCTTTAAAACAATTCAGAATGTATTATTATATGTGTTCTGTTTTATTTAGCTTCAAGGAACTTACATTACATTAGTGAGCCACATATGTGCAACACGAGTGTATGATACTGTAGTAGCTAGTGGTTACTTCAACGTGTTAGTACTGTATGTTGTATGTAGGTAATAAATACAAGTTATAGAAAATAAAATGTAAACACACCTAGTGCAAATCTATGTGATCTCCAATCCAAGGCCACTCATCATAGTCACCATTCAATAAGAGAATAACCTTCACCATTAAAACTTGATATAGGCAGGAAGAGTGGTCCTATGTAAACACAGCCTTGAACTCATGAGTAATGCACTTAATGTATTATGTATACTACTACAATATTGTACAGTACATAGAAGCACATTGTACCACTCATGCACACAGGCCATGATTCTCTTATAGGGAGCAATTGCTTATTTATGTTATTTATTTACACTCGCTGGCAACTCTATTAGGTACACTTTTCAAGCTCTTTTTGAGCTAATAAGCTAATTAGTCAACCACATGCCCGCAAATGCATCATGATATAGATTTTTTCAAAACAAACCTGGTGAAATTCTAAGTGACGAATGATAATGTGAAAAAATATGATTTAACAAGAAGACAATATTCCCCAAAAGAGAAAAGGCCAAAGAGCCAACAAAATGTAAAATGTACCACTCAAGATGATAAAAAAGGCCACAGTAACTCAAATAACCCTTAACATTCCTGACTGCACAAAAATCAGACCTTGAAGCTGATGGGTTATAGCAGCAGAAGACCACATTGGGGCCACTAGCTACAAGGTCTACCTAATAAAGAGTGTCAGCAAAACTAACACTTCACCATTAAAACAAATTGAAGCCTTGCTGTAAGTAGCAATGGGAGCTAGTAACTTTTAGCAGAGCGAGATACTGTAAGTATGGCCATATTTTGAGGCTTTGGGAAATGAGTCACCATAAATATTGTGCATATTTTTAGCTCCTGCTGCTCCTCCAACTGTCTCTCCACTGTACCAGGCCTAACAATCTTTATCTGTCTGCTGTCCTAATCCTTCCTCTAGCACAGACACACACACCGGGCAGAAGGGAAGAGACCATAACCTCCTCTGGCAATGTCCCACACAAACCAACAGCAAAAATCTGAGAAACAAAAGCCCCTTTAGTCCTTGGTTGTGAGCAGGTGTCTAGACAAAGCGTGCGGTCAGTTCGGAGGATGACTGCTTGGGGCCCAGTCAACGAGGTGAAAAATCAAATTAATGATGGAGGCAGCTGCAGCCCTTTGGCAAAGGGCTGTTGTTTTGGTGATAGACAGGAGGATTTAATGAGGTATGATGTGCTACACTGGACTGGCTCACCTTGTGTTGGGCACATCTTGTTTTCGGTGATTATCAAGGACATTGTATCTCATCACCACATGGCTTACAATTCAACATTCAGAGCCTCTTGTACACTGGGACACACAAACAAGACACAAATAGAAAACAGTTTGAATGGTAATTGTGGTCTGCTGTATATCATCATGCTGCAGTGACAATGGTTCTGGTAGAAGAATAGATAAGCTTTAACTCAGGATTCAGCAGCTCTTGTATGCACACACACGGTCAAAATATACTGAAAACTAGACCATGCCATATTTATTTCAGCATTTCACTTCATGGGGTTACCACAGCAGATCATATAGTTCTCCTCTTGGCATTAGGTGATTTTGCTGACATAACCCCTCATTGGAATGAATGTTTAAAAGCAGTTTATTGATCTGCTTAGTTTAATTTCCTTTATATAGTAAAAGCACTTAAAACAAAGCCAACCAAAACCAAATTGGTGATTGAAATATTGGTATTACCACCGGCCAAGAATTTTGATGCCTATTTGTAAATAGGTATATAGATATATATATATATACAATGTGGAAGCAGACGCTTTACAGTATCTTCCTCCTGGTTCACAATGTCCTTGTTTGTCTATTTCAGGAAACAGTTGATCAGACACACCTGGGCTGTCCACACGAGACAGTTGTGTTTACGTTTCCATGGTGACGTGAGGGAAGACCAGCTCTGTACTCAGCTCTGTGAGGGGAGAGATGGCTGGACTAATTGCTTTCTTCTGAAGCTGACAGTAGAACGTATCCGCAACAATGAAGAGGGTCCACTGAGAACGACAGCGTGCCTCAAGACATGGACTCGCCATAGAAGAAGAAAGAGTTATGTGTGGGTTGTTTTGTATTGTGATAAGTGCTGTGTTGTTTGAAGGCAAGATAAACAGGAGTGGCTTTGACATAGTACTCAACTTTGTCCACCAGCTAGATCTATAACACTTAATACATAGAGTTTATGATGTAAACATACAGTGTCTATAATAGTGCACTTTTTGTAGTAACACTTAAAGCATGGAACTGTACTTGCCTGGTTATAGGGATTGTTTACTGCTGACATAACAGCTAATGTAGCACATATATGTACATAGTCTTTGTAACTACTGCTATTTTAGTTTTGACATCCAGTCCGGGCAGCAAAGTAAGAATTTCCTACTGCATATGACAATTAACATTTTGAATTGAATGAACAAAAATGAAATGCTGATAAATCTATGATCAACTATAAAGCGATATTACACAGCATTTTTTTTGTTACACATTTAATGCAAGAGAGAGACATAAATGATACATTGAAATAATAATTAATAATAATTCATCAATTTTATATAGCGCTTTTCACAACTACTCAAAGACGCTTTACATATTTGTATTATTCATTCACTCCACGGTCACACCTGATGATGGTGGCTGCCAGTTTGCGCCTA
>JAVQKC010018305.1:0-11669 GCA_036025475.1 Philypnodon macrostomus
ATTATGCATTATTATTATTATTAGTATTATTATTATTATTATTATTATTATTATTATTATTATTATTATTATTATTATTATTATTATTATTATTATTATTATTATTATTAGACACTTATATTGATGGACCACTGTGCAAAGTCTTGTCCAGAACAGCCCAAAGATTCTCATTGGGGTTACAGTCTGGACATCCATGCATGAAAATGATGTCTCATCCTCCCTGAAACACTCTCAATTTGAGCCCGATAAATCCTGGCATTGACATCGTCCCCTCAGGGATGAAAGATAATCCCCTGATGGAATAACCTGGTCATTAAGTATATTCAGGTAGTACTTAAAATGACTGAACATTTACTTGAAATACCTGATTTGATTGTTATGATTGATGTTTAGTTGAAGGCGTTTTTGTGGAATGTCCCCAACCCCCTCCCGTTTCGGCCCACCCCGCTGATAACACACGAGGTCCACATGTGCTCAGCCCCGGAGTCATCTCTTTATGGGAACATTCAAACAATGTTGCCGTTTGTCTTGGAGAGATGTTAGCAGCCGATTCTAAAGCTTTTGGTGATTTTGTTTCCAGTGTATCAGCCCCGTCTTATGAAAACAGCTTATTTATTTTAGGTTATAATGAATAGATACTTGACTTTTCTGGGCAGACATTATTCTTTTAATTAGGATTAGGGGCAACTGGTGACAGGGAAATGATCTGACATTGATGATTGCGTTTCCCCTGACGACCACACTAATGACACGCTTAGATTATTCCACTAGTCTGCTGTATGCTAGCAGCCATCATAGCTGTCAGTTCTCTTTGCCCTGCACAAAGAGCTCAACCATGATCATGCAATAAAGACATTAAACATTGAATTATTGTTGTAAAAATCGCAGTATTTGATCATTTCAATGGGAGCTGACTGTCCAAGCGTGTTGGACCCAACCCCCACTCACAGTCTCCGTTATCCCAGTCCTTCTATTTACTGTCAATGGGATTATCCAGGAAGTCCTCTTTTGGGAGTGTCCTGACGACTGAGCTCTCAGCATTCTGCTGCAGTCGGCCATTTGTTCGAGGGAAATAAACATTGTAATAATGGCCTAGAAACACAAGCCGTCAAATCTAAAACACGTGTGTTTAACTCCGTGACGTTCCTCCAGAGTCACCTGCAGGCATGTTCTATAGTCCTGCGTCCTGTTGCCTGAGCGATGGTTGGCTCACCTGCCCCTGTCATTGTTGTAGGTGTGGGGGTGTCTGCAGAAGCAAAGCAGCCCACTGATGTGTTAGGGCTAGCTGAGGAGCTAACTTGAGATGTCCAGACACATGTTTCTCTGTATTGGTTTGGTTTATGCTAGCTGAGGTCTGTGCCCTGTGCGTCTGATCAATAGCCTCCGGCCGACATGATTAAGTATATACATTATAAGCCTGTCGTTTACACGTGTGTGTGGTTGCTGATACTCTCTCTCTGCAGATGTCCCACAGAGCGTTATCCTGTGCATTAGAGGATTTGATGTCACCGCTCCAGGGTTTATGTTTATGTGGTGAACATATATCCTTCATTTGTCTTCACTTTGTGTGTGTTTATGAGAGCTCGAATAATGTCTCCATTGACCATTATCAACCCGAGAACACAAGTATCCTGAGGCGACCGGCTCTAGATACTGACCTGTATCTGCTGACTGACCATACGACCTGCTCTTTATATAACTGCTTCATTATCATGTCAAATCCAACCTACACACGCCCTGAGTTGTCGTTGGGCTGATTACACACGTGTGACTGATCACATACATGTTGTCTTGTACAGTGGGAATGTGATCAATACAATATTGATACAAGAAATTCTACAGTTCTTTCAAAATTCCAATTCGATTGACCCATCTCACCCACTTACATTGTGTATGGAGCATTCTGAGCAGAGCTGCACAGACCTCTCTCTCCCCAGACACTTCCATCAGACTAGACTAATAATAATAATAATAATAAATTTAACACTCAAAGACGCTGTACAAAGCCATAACAACAATATACAAAAAATAAACCAAGATCAAACATTAAAAGCAGGTCTGAAGAGGTGGGTTTTGAGCAGGCTTTTGAAAGTGGGGAGGTCAGAGCAGTCACGGATGGGTTGTGGAAGTGAGTTCCAGAGCGTGGGGGCAGCAGCGGAGAAGGCTCTGTCACCCCAGGTTCGGAGCTTGGTTCTAGGGGGGACAGACAGGAGGTTGGCGTCAGAGGAGCGGAGGGAGCGGGATGGAGTGTGGAGGTGGAGCAGGTCAGAGAAGTAGGAGGGGGCCTGATTATGGAGGGCTTTGAATGTGATAAGGAGGACTTTGTATTGGATGCGCTGAGGGATGGGGAGCCAGTGGAGGTTCTGAAGGACAGGGGTGATGTGGTCTCGGGAGCGGGTGAGGAGGTGGGCAGCGGATTTAGAACTACAAGCTAGTGAGGTCAAATGTTAGCTCCTGGTTCTCCTTGGTAATTCTCTTAGGAGTTGTGGGTGATTGGAGCTTTTCTCATGAGCAACTCTTATGCGGGATACACCCTGGACAATGGTCAGCCAGTTGCAGGGATGACACAGAGACGTAGACCAAAAAAACTTTCACTCTTGTATTCATTCACTTTGGACAATGTAGACCAATCACTTGGGCTCTTTCTAGTCAGAAGTCTTTTTTCCTCTTTTAGGGAGCTTGAATTTGACCTGTTTTTAGACTGGATTAAGATAATTGTAAGTACTGGTGGAACTAAACACCTGGGTCAGATCCATAGTAAACCTACAGCCAAAATGCTTCACAAATTGGCAGTGCCTGGTGGAGAGGCTGGTGAAGGTTTGGGGTGAATGTGGTGTGAGCCATGTTCTCAGATCAACCTCCTGATTCACTACAGGTGTGTGTCTAAATGAGATGAGGGCCTATCAGAGCCTGAACTGCAGTATTCACCGTCGAACCTAATTTTTGGTGTTTTTGCTTCTGGGTTTAGTTACTCTTTTTAAGTTCTAGTCAAATTCTGGTTATGACCTTGTTTCGGCCTGGTTGCATTTAAGTCAAATTCTGGTTTAGTCACATAGCTCCATTTTACTCCAGTAATGGTTGGAAAGACAAATACGTAGACGTGGGTATTTACTGTAAAAGGTTTGAAGACCAGTGCAATAGGCAAACTGTTTCTTGAAGCTTTAGCATTGCAATAGTACTCATCTGAAAAGGATATAAACAAGCATATAGTGACTGCCCAAGGCCACCTATATGGACCAGCCTGTCTTCCCCCAGTTGGCAGAGGTTAATCTGAGCTCTGTTTGTACAAAGTGCCCTGACAGATAGTGTTGGATGATAGGAAACATATGGACAGTGAGACAATGGACAGTGGCAAAAAAAAGGGCTCTCTCCTGTATATGACTAATGGACCCTACTTCCCATTCTATTTCCACTTTTGAAGGGAAAGTGTACAATATATGTTCTGGTATTTCAGGATAACTGTTATTAATAGCTTAGATGGGATAACAGGCTACCCAAAGTTCTCAACATAACAGGCTATTTGAATGCTGGCTTAAAAACACACCACTGTGAAGTACAATTCCCCTTTTTGCAACAAACGGTAAATTGAACAAGCAAAGTATTGATACAATGTAGGACTACAGATTCCAAATGTTCCTTAATAGTTCTTATTGGGGCGGATTGTTGGGGCAACTCAGCCTGGTATACCAGCCCCGAATACTTGGGGGTCTGGTCCCTTGCTCATAGCGAATAATATCTCTGCGATTTTGTGGAAGGACCAATCACAAATAGTTTACGAGTATGTGTTATGTTGGCTGTGTCATATATACAAACTTTGCTAAAAGGACCTTCCTAACAAGAGCTGTGTGCATTATTATACATCGGTAAAGTCCGCCCTTGAAATTGACAACAAGAGTTACCACTCATTTACACCGAATCCGTGGCGTCTCCGTCACCTCATCCGTACGTCTGCCGTAACAAATAGAACTCATTATCATAAACATCATAAAGAGGAAACATGAAGTGCTGCCGGGTGACTGTCGGTGTGTGCCTGCCCCACACACACTGCTCCGAGTCGCTCCAAGTTGTGCTCGAGTCAGTGAGGGGAGGTTTCTAGAGCTTTTCACACAGATGGAGAGAACAGAGACAGTTGATCAGACCAGTCCTTCTGTTTGGGGTTTAGTCACAACTCAATGGTTCTGGAGACGTGCTGTAGACGTATTCTGTGTAAATACAAAACTCTGAGCCACACTGGAGATGGGACAGATTCAGTGTAAATTAGGGGTTAGTGGCGGCTGGCCAGGCTAGGGGGCAACTTACTCAACATTACAATAAATCATAATTAAATATGCAAAAACAGCTTTTTGTGCTTATTGCGCTCAGCCAAATGTAAAAAAATGTATAGTAAAAAAAACAAAGCCATCATTGTCTCCTGATCCCCACGCACGCTACATTGAGCTGCTTGGGGCTTCGCAGAGCTCATTCTGTGTGCTATCAACAGTGTAGCGTGACACACAGTGAAATTGCTTATAGCTTTTACGTTGTTTAGGACCAACACACAGACATCCTTCAGTTCCCTGACAAACTGAGCTCTTATACCTGACAAACTGAGCTCTTATTGGGGTAAAGTACACAGCTCATTTTCCAATCACACTCAATACATCTTGCTCACTATGCAATACCCTCACCTTCTTCCATTTCATCCCCCGCTTTCATTTTACATAAGTTTTCTCGATATTTCTCTACTTTTACTGTCCTGAGCCGTACCTAGCAGTATAAACGGTGCCGACTTTACAGGGCCTGTTGAGGTTTATCTGCAGATGTTCGGAAGCATCTCTTTATCCTTCCATCTGCAAATCATCTAAACATGTGTATGATGTCCCCTGTATTAGCGCTGTCAGATATGTGCAGTTGATTGTGGTTTGCAGCGATCATCTAAGACTTATACCTGGATGTCTGTACATGATCTGTGTATATGTAGTTACCATAAGTCTAGAAGGGCCTCTGCGCCAGACTTCCTTGTTATATTACAGGCATTTGGCTCACTGCGAAAGACAATTTATGGCGTGTGGTAAAATGTATATCCAGAAAGTAAGATTTAGGGTGACTTTTTTTATTTTTTATACAAATCTATAACCTATACTGAAATATTCATTCATTCATCTTTTACTGCTTTTTCCTGTCACAGGTGCCTGGATGCCAGTAACTAAGGACCTTAGATGGGGTACACTGGCCAGTTAGTCACACAGCTGACACTGAGACAGACAACCATTCACGCTCACATTCATTCACTAGGGTCAATTTTTTCCTAACACATGCATGTGGAGGAAGCCGGAGTGCCCAGAGAGAACCAACGGTAACGCAGGGATGACATGCAGACTCCACCCAGAGAGATCGTAGTCGGCCGGCCCGAGGATTAAACCCACAATCTCCTTGCACTAACTACTCTGCCACTGTGCCCACCCCTACATCTGCAATATGTTAACTTTAATACCAGTATTGGTGAGAATAAAGAAAATGTATCAAATTAATGAACAATTTTCCAATATTATAATTGGTGCAAGATGGATGCATGCTGTTGAGCCCTTGGGCAAGACACATTACTTAATTGTAATGATGTATTTGGTGGCTGGTTGGCTGGGTGTTAGGGTTGCCACATCTCTGTCAGTCTGTCCTGGGGTATATGTGGCTACAGAGTTACAGTACAGTGTTTCAAAAGACGTTTTATAAATTTGCCTCAGTAGGACAAGTGGACAGTAGAAATATGACATGAAATCATGCAAATGGAAATGGTCCATTCAAACGTAGAACACCTGGTTAGCTGTATAAATTGTTCTTAAAGCTAAATTGAGTGATCAGCCTTAAATCATGCTTTGTTACCAAACATGTTAGCTGTTACCAGTGCTGACCAGTGTCACCAACTAGTATTTTTTGTTTTAAGTACAAACTAGATAGCAACGCAGACCTCCGCCAAGGCAACTCATTTCCGCGGCTCATCTTAAAGCTGGTCTTTGTGTAATTTCTGACCTTCCTGAAATTTTCATCCAAATCCAATTAATAGTTTTTGCGCTCACAGACAGACGGACGGACAAATGCTACCAAAACATTACCTCCTTTGCAGATGGTATACAACATTGACTTTGAGCCATCTTCCTCAGTGCCCTGTAGACAAAGAGACACGATTGGTATCAGTGGCTCAGATAACTCTTTCTGAACTCCCACAATGACACGCACACCAAACAAAACACACACAGGACAATTATATTCCAAGAAATTGAACAAGAGAGTATCCACAACTCCTGCAGGTCACACCCTGGCGTTCATCTTTCCATTGAGATAGAGCTGGAGTAGACTTCACAGACAGCAGGTTGGCATCTACTAAGCACAGACATATTCACCTTCTTTGAAGTGCAGTGCTGTTTGTACATTGATGATAACCTTGGCACCAGTAAATTCAGAATGAGGACAGCAAACAGTGACTCATCTTCAAAAGACTATAGTAATTGTTTCAGAATGCTCCGGCCTTGAGTTGGTGCATACAGGCCAAGAAACAGGCCTGGGAGTTGGGAGGCAAACAAACAACACATGTTGTGTATCTAGTATTGTAGAGTATACCAAGCTGGGTTAGAGGGTTTCAGTATCACAAAGGTGGTTCATCTACATAATAAGGTGACTCCAGGCTATTGTTAGTGGTTGGATTGGTGACCACCTTGCCAAATGCCAAAGTGAACTTATTATTACAATGCTATAGATCAGACATGTCCAAAGTGCAGCACAGGGGTCAGAACTTGGTGAGATTTAATTAGGCCCTTTAATTCTATACATTTTCTCTTTTGGATACATTTAGCTTACCATTTTACGTTTTGCAACATGAACCACACAATAATTATCTAATGCAAGCAGTTTTGTATTGAATAAACCCCCCCCCCCAAAAAAAAAATAACAAAAAAAACAAAACAAACTCCGAACATTCATCTTCTTCAGTCAGATATGTTCAATGGTGGTAGCAACAATGTCTTCTCTGGATGCATTTGTTGGCAGTGCCGGAGCAGGTAGGAGCACTTCCTAGAGAGGAGTGGTTTTCCCAAATTTGTTACATCACTTAAATGGTGAATCCATTTTCAGCTGATTTCAACATAATTAATGATTCAAACATGCCCAAATGAACCAAAACAGAACTTAAAACCGCGAAAGTTTTTGCACAATATAGGAGCTTTAATAGAGGGATTTCACTGCTACAAGATTTAACTGTACAATTTTGTAACCTTTTTAATCTCCAGATTGTTAATGTTACCTTTAATTTGTCTAACCAGGTAGGAAACCAGGATAAATTCCTCAAGGGCCCTCGTTGCACCTTGTAGATACTCTATGACTTCAATGCGGGGGTGCGGGGTGTAAGAAGTCTTCTCTAATGACTAACAGTCCAGTGTTGCTCGTGGCCATCTCAACTAATGTTTATTTTGATGGATACGCTGAAACCGGCCAGCTGGTTTGTGTTGGGAACAATACGAGAGATTCAACCTACATCTGGTTCTGATTTACCCCCCCCCCCTTTCTCCACAGCCTCGTCTTCATTTCCTGGGAAACATACTATCACTTTCTTATTTCAGCAAACCCCCAAATGGTTGTAGCTGATAGCATTTGACCCATAAAGGTACATGATTTATTGTTATGGGAGATTAATAGAATAGTTAGGACTGTGTTTTTGAGCTCCAAGCTTTATTGTATTGTATGGTTGCCAGGAAAAGTGAGGTGAGTCAATGAGGTTAAGTTCAGATGATTTTATTTTATAATGAAAAGGTTACAGAGAGATAAAAAAAAATAAAAAATCAACAGATGTCAATCAAGCAAACCAAGTATACCAAACATGGAGGGTCTGGTCCCTTGCTCAAAGCAAATCATTTCTGGTTGTTTTTTGTCGGACATTGTTCTGTTGGCCGTGTCATATACAAACTTTGCTGACGTGACTTCCTTGTTAGTGTGCTGCATGTGTGGCTTTTTAAGGTCATGTCTAATGTTTCTGATCGGTTTGCTATACAACGATAAACTCCGCCCTTGAAATTGAATGCAGAGACCAGACTAACATCTTTGTATAGAATAGGAAAAGGGTTAGTCGCACTTTGAGCTCATTTAAGACATTAGTCCCTGTGATGCTACTTCACTGCAGATACCAGCCATTTTACACCTATATCACTTCTTTTCTATTTCAACAATACTACTAGGATTGAGAATTTAGGGCCTAATGTCTCCCCAAAACTGGTGGGAGACCAACTACAATGTTCCACTTTCTTATCCGTCATAATTCAGCTAAAATGAACGCATTCTAATAGTTTTTCACCATTCTTGCAACATTACCCAGGCTGTACTCCACCTCAGGCCCAAAGAAGCTGGTTATTTGTGTATTCAGAAGCTTTTATCTGAATAGACGTCTTCTGAAATCTTATTTGTGTGTTCTGGCTGTTGCATATTTGTCTGTCTCTGGTTTATTTCTATGTGAGCCGATAAAAAGGAAATGAGATGGACTGTGTTACTTACCAAACAATATTGTAGAGAGCTCCAACATGGCTCTGTGTGTGCATTAGTGAGCGATTACATGCAAAGTGCAATAAAAGTCCATATGCCATCCAGATGAGGAGCTCTGCCCACTCTATCCATCTCCATGTGTTGTGGCTGTGTGCCTAGTCAACTCACAATTCTCGGGTTTCTTGAATGCATATTACTTATATAGTGTTTTTCAGGACACCCAAAGACACTTTGCAGTTTGACCGAAGCGTGGCTGCCAGTTTGTGTCTACAGCCCCTATGACCACCACCACCAAAGGGACAGGGACACAACAAAAGTTTGTGCCCGTATGGGGATTGGAACCGGCGACCCTCTGGTTGCAGGACAAACGCTTACCCACTGCTGCCTTAGCTGGTGCACTATAAAACCCAACCCCAACCCTTACTAAAATATGTTTTGTCATTTCTACTCAGTTTTGCTAAATAGATAGTAGATAATAGATTGTCACATTTTAACTCAAATCCAAATATGTCATGGATAAACGTTTTTTATTTTTTACCTCCACCAAGGAGGTTACGTTTTCATCCCACTCTGTTAGCAACTTCATGCAAAATGTACAGAACGGATTTGGATGAAATTTTCAGGGAAGTTCAGGAAAAACACAAGGAACAATTGATTAGATTTTGGGTGTGATCCGAAACATCACCTGAATCCAGGAATTTTTTAAATAATGGCTCGTTGATTCAATTTTGAGAGTGATCTGTGAAAATTGGCTGCCTTGGCGAAGGTCTGCGCCAAGTACCCAATGTCAAATAATTATCCAGTTTATACAATTGCCAAAGAAATTTAGATGGTAATTTTTAAAAGTCATTAAGAACACACAAATGAAGTAAAATGGCATTTAAAAGCATCTCTGCCAAATAAATGACAAGTACTTAAATAATTTGAGTTCAAAAGCATTAATCATTTTTTCCCCAATTCATTTGAGTTGAATTCACATGTCAGCTTTTACAGTGTGCGGTTGGCCTCTTCTCACTCTGTGGTCACTCTGTGGTCAGTGGCCCGCTCACATAGGCTTTACTAAAGTGGCTTTTTTCTCCCCTGCCACAGTTTCCTGTTCCAAGTCTACACACACAAACATATAAACCGGAGCCCACATGTGGACACGCATGCATACATGTCACTTATTGGATGTGAAGAAGTTGGGTTCTGCGGTCGGCCCATTAGTTTTGAAAAACAGCCCATGTCAGACGTTTTGAAGCACTGATCGTGTTTCTTCTTAGATTCTCACCCTTTTTACTTTTGGTTGGCGATTTGCATGTTTTCTCTCACGGTTTGGTATTTCCTGCTCCTGAGGTAGACTTGTGAATAGCATAAACAACCGGTCACTAATACACAATTACAGCCAAGATTGTGTTTTCACCTGTCAAAAAAAAGAAGTCAAACATTCACACAGTATCTGTCCTTTCTTTGAAGATGGTTTTTAACAATATAGTAATTACAATAGTGTTAACCCAAATAAGTACTACATACTCAAACACACTTTCTGACATTTACTAATGGCAATGTTTCTGTGAAGAATATAATAATTAATTATTGTCCCCAGTGCAGTGTAGCCAATCATTTTACTCAAGTAAGAGTACCGTTACTTAAAAAATAATGATACTAAAGTAAATGTAAAAAGTACTCATTCACATAATTACTCGAGTAAGAGTAGAAAAGTACTGGTGAAAAAAACTACTCAAGTCCTGAGGAACTGTTTGAGCGTAATGTCAGATTATTTGTTTAATTTTGTGGTAATCGGGCAAAAAAATTATGAAATATATGTATAAACCAACACAGATGTGTTTATTGCTCCGTATAGACACTTCTAATGTGGTCCTCTGGTGGCCCCGCCCTGGGGCTACGTCGTCAGCGTCACTTCCACAAAAGCATTGATTGGTTATCGCACCGCGAAATTTCGCTAAAGTTCTGATTTTTCAACCCTGGCAAAATTTCGCCCTCGGTCTCTTCGCATTTTTCACGTTGCGTGTTTCGCGTCGCCCGTTTTGCGTCTATCGCGCCGCAGAATTATTTGTAGACTTAACATTGAAATCTGTCGCTTTTGTCGCATCTGTTGCGTCTGGTGTGAACGCAACATTAGAAGTACAATTTATTCAAAAAGTTAAGAGTACATGTAAATGAATAAATGTAACCGATTACTACCCACCTCTGGTTGGAGGATTAAATCTGAGAAAACCCACATATTCAGGAATTGAACCAGGGACCAGGGTTATGACTTTGTGCAATCACATATTTGATATTTCCATACAATACTGCATGGTCTATAAAGTTAGTTGCCATTAAAGGAGGCTACCTACCTGGTATAGTGCAATATCCTACAGAAACAGAGATAACCAAAATAAGCAGATGGCTATTTTCTTCTTGTGGGTAGCGTGATACAGCATTGATAGCAATATAATAAGCTAAAAAGTAAATAATAGAAAAACAATGCATCCCACGCAGACACTACTAAACTATTCAAACAGGCTCATTCCTTACTACTCAAACATGGCTCTACTTTACTAGCCTGGCAAGCCAGACTCTCTGCAGTACCAGCTTTGAATCAGGTAGTGACTCACTCGCATCAATTGATTTCTGGGACGGGGGAGAACAGCGTGGAGTAAACCATTCATGTGACAGACGACAGTAAAGCGGCCAGACAGCCTACATTGTGTGGATGTAAACAAATGGAGAGCATTAAATCAACATGGCGTGCAGTAAAGAGAAATAAATGACCTGTGTTGTTTTTTGCTATAAAAACGTACAGCGGAACAAAACTCTCTCTACTCCCGTGCGTCATCTTGAATGTTTTGAAGAAGGTGGTGAGGAGAAGCAACACATGGAGCAAGTGTCACTACAGATCAACCAATCAGGCTGTCCGGAGAATTTTGAACCGGAGGGAAAAATATACAGAGAACTCACGTCTGGCCAGAGGTGGGTAGAGTAGCCTATAATTTTACTCAAGTAAGAGTACCGTTACTTCAAAATAATGTGACTCAAGTTAAAGTAAAAAGTACTCATTCACATAGAATTTCCACATCATCACATTTTTCACATAAAGCTGTTGTTCCATAACACACAGAGGTGGTAAAAGTACTCTTACTCTTTCTAGATTTCCAAGATTTTACTCAAGTAAGAGTACAGTT
>JAVQKC010018307.1:0-10587 GCA_036025475.1 Philypnodon macrostomus
CCCTGTGCCTTAATTTTTGAAAATATTATTTATGTTTTTATTTTATCTTTTGAAAACATCCAAATCTGTTTATTATCTTTTTTATTTTTTTGCCAGATTACCACGAAATTAAACAAATAATACTTGAGTAGTTTTCTCACTGGTACTTTTCTACTCTTACTCTAGTAATTATGTGAATGAGTACTATTTACTTTTACTTTAGTAACATTATTTTGAAGTAACGGTACTCTTACTCTTACCCACCTCTGGTAGCATTTAACCAGTTACATCTAAGTAGAAACTAGTTAATTGAAATGAACTTGCCTCAGTTTGGCTTTGGCATTACAAATAAACACAGTCAGTTGCATTATGGCCACAGTCCCACTTCCACAGAACAACTTCAAACACATTTCTGAATTTGATATTGACCATAAAAAATGTCCCGTCAGTCATTCATGGCACTTGCTGCTCTCTCTCTGTTCCCCACACAGACACCCTGCTCCTTGTGCCAAAAGCTAGCATCTGCCTAAAGCTCTTATCGGGCCTCAAAGCATCAGATCTTCACAAAGAAATGAGCCGTGCAGCCTCTCACTTCTCCACATCACAAGCATATTTGTGCCCACTATTAGACTTTCCAGCGCTCCGGGCTCCGTTCACACTGCTGTCCTTTGACAAAACGCCTGTCAGGAAAAGAAAACTAAATAAAAATGCCCTTACTGTCTACTGTTACTAGTGGACCATGTGACTATGTCTCTGTTTATGCCTCTGATAAGCATCCCCCGCGTTATGCATGTGCCCTCTCCATTTTTCCAAACTCTGCTTCATGCCCAAAGCGTGGACTCCACTTACACAGTGTGACATTTTTTATGTGATTTATTCTATTGTCCCCAGTCCTTCGGGCCGTGGCTGCCCCTCCGCCTCATCTCCTTGCCATGAAGCTTTGACAATCCGGGTCTTTGTTTCTGCAATGAGAAGCAGCATTCTTTCAGCGGGATGACCTCCTCTGTCTGTTACAGGGGCTGGCACTGGGGGACGCGACCCTTTTTTTTCCTCTGAGGATTGGATAGCGCCCGCCGGATGCTGGGGACTGGTTTGTTGTCACCCAGATTCTACTGCGAGAACTCAACCTAATGGATTCTGCTATTGGTCATGGCTGCCATACCAGGGCCTGTCAACAATACCGCCTCCTATAGCCACAACACCATTTATTCATGTAAGTACAATTAATTTAGCATCATTTTAGTTCATTACACTCATAAGTATATTTTATGGGCTATAGGAAAAAGCTGCTCACAGATAGTACCATGTCTCAGGGCTTAGCAGAGAAGCAGAGAAGCAGAGAGCAAAGGAACTCAAGTGTGAAAGAGTTATATCCCGAAAATCCCAAAGCACCTGTAATATATTCAGGCACCTCACTCAACCTTTCTGTCTAATCCTGAAATTGTGAGCATCAGGGCACAGATACTGGAAATAATGCAACAGTATGGATACAGATGTTAATCATGAATCACAATGATACTATATATACACCGTACTTTCTGATCCGAAGACGTTCATTTTAGTCTTTTAGTTTAACAAAGAGATTTTCTTACAGATAGACCTGCATTATGCTTCATGTCAGATGCGGATTTAGCAAATTGAGAGCTCAAGGAAAACTGTAGGAGGTCTTTTGCATCTATTGTTCCATCACTTCTATATCATGTATGTGTGTGTACACCTTGATATGCCCAGCTACTGAAATTCTACTTTCAATATATCGTATACAGAAAAAGACATTTAACCCATGGAGTTAACCAATTACTGAAGAAGTTTTATGTGAAATAATATTACCCCACTATGTGTAAACTTACTCAAAAGTGCTGTGAGGCATATATGGAGCCATGAGTAGTTTGGAGCAGATGGCAAATGCCTACTTTTGGCAAATGAAAGTGAGCCTCAGCTGCATGTTTATCTATAAGAAAATACTTTTTTTGCTTAGCCAAGTGAAAAGTGAAAAGTGAAAAGTGAAAAGTGAAAAGTGAAACGTGAAACGTGAAACGTGAAAAGTGAAAGTCTAGGATGAGACCAGGATTGAACCTATAGGTCTCCCCTTTACAGTCTACAATCTACATCCTCAATGAACTATCCTTGGTGCTGAAAAAACCTTCTGAGAAACAGTAGTGGTTTTATTAGTATTAGTGTCTTTCCATAAGAAAACCATACATACAAATCTAAACTAGCATTACAATATCAGGCTGAATCTAGATGTATACACTTGATTATTCTTTAGAACCAAAGTCAGAAATGACTTTAAGCAGAGGTGGTATTAGTTCCTTCATTTCTATGTCAGGAGAAGTAAAGAAGGTTCACCTTGAGTCCACCAGTCTCACATGCTCAGGTGTCAGTGCTGCTGCGAGAACTTCCACCATTATCTGAACGTCTGATGTGCTTATTACCATCTGTTTCCAGTTTTTAGGTCATAGTTCTGAGGTTCTCTTGTGTAGTAGCTCCTTCAGTGCATTGACGTACATTTAATTGTTTCAACAAAAGTGAATTTGCTGACAAAACACCAGATAAAACATTTCGGTGAGCAGCAGCTAATTGGGTCGTCAGAGACGAGTGTGACAGGCTTAAAGGACCGCACAGTAAGAACTTTTTGAGGAGTGAAGTCGGTATAGGTGATTGTTCATGTCCTTGTCGTATACTTTCTCCTCTTCATCATTTCTATTATGTCTATGATGTTGCCTTTTCCATGATCTCAAGCTAGTCTACAACCTTTTGACATCAACTAGGATTTTTGCACTGTGCTTGGTTGGAAAATGAAGCTGGTTTGCTATCTAGATCTGTCTGCTGGATGTTTATCACCTATTTAATCTCACAAGTGGGTAAATAACCTAAAAAGTGTCCATTAAGTGTACCTTATCAATAGATTCCAATGAGGGGTTATACAAATATTTGCTCCATCACATTGCCCCAGCTCTCAGTTACACCATTAGTGTAGACAACATTATTTTTTCGATTTCCCCACTGAGAAAAGTTTGAGCTCTGATTTATAGTGCCTATAGGTGGTGCCATACATTTTGAATATCCACAGAGGTCACTGGGAGCTGTTCAAATGGTGTCTTACTGCAGTCTACTTCTCACATTGAGGCCATAATCTTTTATCATTAGGAAACCCTGGTGAATCACCCTGTTCAGTATAGCAGCGTTGGTATTACTGTAACAGTCTTGAATACCAACAATCACACAACACAGACATAAACATTACATTGTGCACAAATGGCATGTGTGTTGTAAGTTCTTTCATACTGCCTCAAAGGGTAAGAGCGGATTTTTAATTGCCTTCCTTGTTAATAGCTTTTATACTGTACTGTTTTATAATGCAACCTTTACCGCCGAAAGAGCACAGAAGAACTGCGAGAATGGACTTGAACTGGAAAAATCTTGTAGTTCAGGGGTAAATACTCTATCTCTGAGGCCACAAAACCTGTATGGGCCTCCTAAGAATACAACTGGGTTCATTCAGTGATTTGACTATAATGATTTGTTCAATGGCTGACCTAAAAACAAAAACAAAAACAATGCAGGCGAAAACATTAGTGAGTAGACCAACCAATCTTCTCATCTGAAACATTTGATGCACAACGATGTAACTACACACCTCCATGACCAGAGGCCCTGTTTGACTGACAGGAATAATTGTTGCTGTAGAGTCTGTCAGGCTGGCTTTGTTTTCATCTTTAATTAGTCTAGCCACTGGTTCACTTGTTGTTGTTAGATGTTTGACTTGAGAGGATGCACTGTTCAGTTCACTAATGTTCTATATGCAGAAAATAAATGTTAATGGCTAACTTAATATGGGAAGATCTAGTTATATTTTTGAAAACATGTCTATGTGAAACCCAGGGTAACGTTTATGGTGTGAACTACACAATATGCACTACCAATTGAGCACTTCAAATGTGCACTACAAAAATGAGCTATACTTGATGAGTAATAAGGGTTCTACATGGAATGAACTACAAATTGTGCACGTATAGTGAAATGTGCAGAAAAACACTTCAGCAGAAATGATCTTTCTAGAAAGAATTTTCCGTGGTCTCATAAATATGGTCCAAGGTCCAGCCGAGGATAAAGTTATCTTATACAGATATATTATCAATAACCTGTGGATTGTGTGACTTTTTATAAAAGCGGGGCACATTGGTTGAACTCTATCTGAGATTTGATGTTGTTTTGTCACAGAAATATACCACAACAAAGTCTCCTCACAGATGGCCATCTTTGTGGGATCAGCCGCAGTTATGACCTCGTGCCACAAACAAAGGTAAATGTCTGACACAGTTTTGTTTTTTTTATCTTTATGTGCATAGCATCATTCTTGTTACACTCTGGTCCTGTTCACACTTTTAGTGAGTGTGGTCAGTGCTTAATCAATAGGGTAATAGTGGGTTATGTCCATGCTCCACTGTTTTCTGCAGCTCACTGGGTTTTGAGTAGTAAGCTTGGAGCACTTTGTGACCTATTTTGATTGTGCTGAGGCAGTGTCCATCATGTGCTCTTTCTTTCTTCACTAATTCAACTCTTTCAGCTGCGGTCAGTTATGTGCAGAATATTGTAGTGACAGACAGCTATAGATTTACTCACCAGTAATTCATTAAAAATCCATTAGACTGATCATTCGTAGATCATTCATAAGCTTACAAGACTGCTCTAAATATAACTGTAAAAACAGCTAAATGCTTTCAAGGATCAGACCTTGTCACATTGAATTCCTTAACTGTGCATAACTGTGACAGCATTACAAAAATAATCCTGACCCAATTATACCTCTCCTGGATGTGTTTATTTGTTGTGACTCTATTTTTATAAACATTTAAATGGTGAATTGTAAAAAAATAAAATAATAATAATACAAATTATAATATATAAAAATAATAAAATAAGAATGTATGTTTTATGAGCATATCCTTTTAATACACAGCACTTAGCAACAGTTTGGAAGAAGAGTCCAAAACACAATACATCTGTCAAAACCCTTAAAAAGTTTAGAAATGTGATTAGTCACAGCTGTCTCCTCTTTGTCCAGACATGTAAAACACACAACCACTCATAAGCTGTTATTGTTATTAGACAGTTCAGTGGTCACAAGAATTATGAGGCTTTTGTCTGACCCAGAACAGACTCTCTCTCTTTCACACGTGTGTGTGTGTGTGTGCATGTGTGTGTGCGTGTGTGTGTGCGTGTGTGTGTGTGTGTGTGCGCGTATGTGTGTGTGTGCATGTGTGTGTGTTAGTGTGTTATAGTGTGTTACAGTATAAGACTTGTGATGTCCTGATGTGGTTCTATAGAGTGTGATGTGCCTTGCAGGTAGTAACATGACACAGGGCTGACTCTGGAGATGCCGAAGAGACGAGACATCGTCGCCATTGTGTTGATTGTGTTGCCATGGACACTGCTCATCACTGTTTGGCACCAGAACGCCATCGCTCCCCTCCTCGCCACTAGCAAGAGTAATCAACTCTTATTCCCCATGAATATTTATGTCAATATCTCAAAGAGCCTCTGTTATCCACTGTTGTGTAGTGCCTCAGGCGACACATCACGTATGAAAATGCAACAAGCTCATAAACAACAGATCTATTTTTTTTACATAAAACAATGTCACATGACATGGGACCACTACCAGCAAGGCCCATTTTCATCGTATTACTTCTGATAGTTCTAGTTCTTTCAAATATTATGCTAAATGTAAAGAAACCCTTGTTGGATGAAATAAACCAAAGGCAATACTTTTTGTGATACTGTTTTTTCTTGTAGACGACAGAAACAATGGTCGCTCCAGGAACACTTTTGTCTTTAAAGACTCATGCTCTTCTCAGAACCTTGTGGAGGTGGTGCGTACTGAGTATGTGTACTCTCGCCCCCCGCCCTGGTCTGACGTTCTCCCCACCATCCACTTGGTCACTCCCACCTACAGCCGGCCTGTGCAGAAGGCTGAGCTGACCCGACTGGCCAACACCCTGCTCCATGTCCCTAATCTGCACTGGATCCTGGTGGAGGACGCCCCAAAGAGGACTAAACTGGTGAACCGCTTCCTACAGGACACCGGCCTCAACTACACGCATCTAAACGTGGAGACTCCCCGAAACTACAAGGTCCGAGGGGACACCAGGGACCCTCGTATCCCCCGAGGGACCATCCAGAGGAACCTGGCTCTGCGCTGGCTCCGGGAAACCTTAAACATGAACACCAGTCAGCCCGGGATAGTCTACTTTGCTGATGATGACAACACTTACAGCCTGGAGCTCTTTGAGGAGGTCAGATACATCAGAGGGGCACATTACAGTGTTATATCCAATTTGATGCCAACCATTCTACAATACACAAAGAAAATGATAAATATAGAATTCAATAACAGTGTAACAAGATATGGTCCAGAAAAGATGATCCAGTGCATTATAGTGTCATGTAATTGAAAAAAACTGAACAACATTTAACATTAAATAACACTGAACTTTGGTCATGACATTTCCACTTATGTTAAGTATCTGTGTGTTTTCAGATGCGCTCCACTAAAAAGGTGTCAGTGTGGCCTGTGGCCTTTGTAGGTGGCCTTCGTTATGAGTCTCCTAAAGTGAACACTCTGGGTAAAGTGTACGGCTGGAAGACCGTATTCGACCCTCATCGTCCCTTTGCCATAGATATGGCCGGGTTCGCAGTGAACCTGCGACTCATCCTGTCTAAACCTCAGGCCTATTTCAAGCTGCGTGGAGTGAAGGGAGGCTATCAGGAAAGCAGTTTATTAAAGGAGCTGGTCACCTTAGGCGACCTAGAGCCTAAAGCTGCTAACTGCACTAAGGTAAGAACTATCTAAATGTAAAAAGCTAAAGGCAAACTACTACACTTGTGTGTAGCAGGTAGTAAAACTTGATGAATTACTATGTCTCCCTCCTGTGCTTGTACCTTCAGATATTAGTGTGGCACACCCGCACAGAGAAGCCAGTGTTGGTGAATGAGGGCAAGAAAGGATTTACAGATGTGAATGTGGAGATATGACACAGGTAAGTGCCAAGTAATTATTTAGGAGATATACTAAATATGATGAGCATTAACACAGGCACCTGACCGTTAGATTACTCCTGACAGGGACACAAACAGAAGGTTCAAAGTCAGAGTAAAACTCTCTATTAAAATGACTCCACAGTCACTGATTACAATATCATCAGTGTTGAGTGGTTCATGCTGAAAACACTTTAGTGACTTCTGCTAAAGTTAATGAAATCAATGTAATAAATGTATTACTGACTGATGAGTAAGCTTTTACAGAAGCTTTCCATTGTATTGTTTCCTAAATACTGTATCAAAATTAATATACACAAAAAAGTAGATTATGTACAAATGACTTATTTACTCAAACAGGTCCCATCTATGATATACATATAGTACTCAATATGCTATATGGGGTTGAAATGTTGTGTTTTATGATTGCTGTTGCAGTGAGAACATCTATTATGGAAGTCTATATGGACATGTTGACCTCAGAGCTCCAACAAGAAATGGATGAAGTCCACTGCAGAACTGTGTGCACCACCTCAGAATCAAGCACATCTGCACATAGACTACCACAAAGTGTTCTGCACAGCTCTCCTTGAAGTCCTGAGACAAAAGATATGATGCAGTTTAACTGCAAAAAAGATGGCACATCGGCCGTAAAGAGCCCAGTGACCAGTCCGGATAAAGAGTGCCCTTTATGTCTGGGGCGAGCTGCTGTCGGGCACAGGGCTGCACATTGGAACTAAAGAGGTCCTTGTGTAAAGTGAGTCAGATGGAAAGACTGCACTGAGGGCTCTGAGTCCTCCTCACATGTACTGTACAACACAAAGATATTGAGAAGCCAGCACTAATTAAGAGCCCTGTACTATTTAGCACTTCTACATCCATATTCACATGCTCAGCTGTAAGCGCATGATACACATGGTACTCTCAAACTCAGGCAGCATGTCTCATTAGTGCAGCTCATTCATCTCTATAGCGGCTAATTAAGGCTCTGTAGCACCATAAGATCATGTTTACGATACACTGCCTGATTCTTCAGCTAATCATGTGTGCTTGCACATGTGCACTATGTCTGGAAGAGTCAATGGCAAATGAGGCCAATACTTTAAAGATTGGATGTGCATCCTTTTCAAACAGCTGGCTAACAGCAATTATTCTCATCATGGATGCCAGCCTAGCAAGTGAGGATTTTATAGCCCATTGACTCACATGAGCAGCACTTACAAATGCTAATGTTCAGTCAGTGTTTAAATGTGAACGTGGAAGGTTTCGTTGGTTTGAGAGTGACAGATTTCTAAAGCCTTTGACTTATTATGAATTATGTTCACTCCACGTCCCCTGCCTCTCACTGTTTTGCATTAACAAGATATTTATCTTAAAGCACTTGGCACACATTGTATATCATTTAAAGCAACACTATGTAACTTTTCAGTGTTTCCGACCACAGGTGAAATCTTTATTTGTGAGTATACTGTATATATGTAAGTTATTTTAATATTGTGCATTATGTGCACTACCATAAAACTAGGCCGATGCTGTTGTACCCAACAGCAAGGTGTATATCAGCGAAATGGCCCCATACGTCTGCTCCAAATGTTATGTCATCAGGCACCTTAATCAGACATGTGTGATTTCTAAGGGTTTTTATTGTTAACAAGCAATTAAGAGACCTTGCCCCAAAACCATGACAAATATGGGAAGGGTCTATTTTACTTTTTTGTTTTGATTTTGTGAATTTCCCTAAAACTACATTCTTCTTATATATATAAGGGGCACTATTGAGATAACTAGCATCATGTTGTTCAGATGTGTTTAGGGCCGGGGTTCAGTATGTGCAAGTTAAAGGCTGTCAAATATACATGACTTCCTAATTTCAATCCAGTATGGCCGACTTCCTGTTTGTTGTAGAGTGAGGTCATAATAATATTTTATGTTGGGTACACTGTGGAGAATCACTGTACCAAGTTTCATTGCTCTCTGCCAAAGTAAGTGTGTCCAGGGTCCCATAGGGTTCATAAACATGGGGGCGCTACAGAGGCATTCTTTATTTGACTTTGGGAGATCAGGTATATTTGACAGCCTCTAACTTGCACATACTCTGCCCAATTAGGCTCTAACCTGAAATACCTAATGAACCCCCGGCCCTGAACTCATCTGACTAATATGATATGGCAGTTACCTCTATTGCGCCCCCTATAGACTGAAAGAAGAATGCAGCTTCCAGACTGCACAGAATGCAACATCCAGACAAATCAAAAAGTGATAAAGGTGCCCGTTGGTGACAGTTGTAGACGTACGGGGCAGACGTACGGGGCCGTTTTCGCCGATATACACCTTGCTGTCGGGGACAACAGCACAGGCCTAGTTTGTTACAGCTGTTCCCTGCTCATATTTTAATATGTTCCCTCTCATTTTCTTGATCATTCCCCATACATTTCCTAAAGAAGTTGTTCTACCAATTGTATCACAGAAACCCTTTCATCTTTTCCCTGTCTGAACATCTATTCTAGTCCCCCTACCATCATTTATACACACCATGTAATCCAATAGTTGTTCTATTGTCTCTCCATTCACATCTGTTCTTTGTCCTCCCCATAAAGTGCTATGAGAGTTAAAATCCCCACACCAAATAACCTGATTTCTTCCCTGTCCCTGAACATCCTTTAATTTATCCAATTCCAATTTTTTGCACGGACTATAGTAATTTATAATAGTAATTGGTTCTGCATTAATCCATATCTCCAGTACAACAAATTATTCTTCCTCCCCTCTCCTGTCCACTCTAAAAGGCAGGTTCTTCCTGATAAAAGTAGCACAACCCCCACCATTACCTTCCGCCCGGTCACATCTAACAGCAACATAATTGAAAAGTTTTTAACCATGTCTCTTGAACACAAATAACTTGTGGCAACTGATCAATAAAGTGCCTAAATTTTTGGCCGTTTGCTATTAAACTTCTTGCATTCCAATGTAGAAGCACGACCATAATAAGTTGTTAACTATCCTATTCCTACACATGCTGCCTCTTGACTAGCCTGAGCACTCAGGTCATCCCTCACTTCCTCCCATGTCAGCTCATTAATGTTAAGATGATTTGCTGCTGCCTTCACTATTATTTGTAGTCTCTCTGTTTTCGACTTTATTTCCATTGTTGCATTTATGACTCCTGCAATAAATGTCACAAATCTTTTTAAATCCACACACACTTTATTTTCATTCGTTTGGCTCAACATTAACGTTGAGGCAGTCCTGTTTTCCACCTCCGTATCTTTCCTTTGCTTTACCACTTTGACTGCCTCTGCGTACAATTCTTTGTTGCGTACTCTGACCTGCTGGACCTGCACCTCCTTCTTCATCACTTCACAGCCTCCGTATGCCACACTGTGGCTATCACCACAACTGCAACACTTTGGCTACCTGCTAATACTCAAGATCTTCTCCACACTGAACACATGTTCTCTTTCCTTTGCACACCTGATCTTCTCCACACTGACCACATGTTCTCTTTCCGTTGCACACCTGATCTTCTCCACACTGCACACATGTTCTCTTTCCTTTGCACACCTGAGC
>JAVQKC010018308.1:0-20366 GCA_036025475.1 Philypnodon macrostomus
ATTATTCATTCACTCCACAGTCACACCTGATGATGGTAAGCTACTTATGTAGCCACAGCTGCCCTGGGGCACACTGACGGAAGCGTGGCTGCCAGTTTGCACCTACGGCTCCTCCGACAACCAATGTGGGTTAGGTGTGTCTTGCCCAGGGACACAACGACAGTGTGTGCTCGGACAGGGACTCGAACCACCGACCCTTTGGTGGAAGGGCGAGCGCCTACCCACTGCACCACTGCCGCCTTAACATAGGTATAGGCCGATAGTTACAATTCGGACTGGTATCGGTATCAGCCTATACAGATGGACGATGTTAATCTGTTTTTCTAAAAGGATCATTTCAAATACTTTGGGTTAGAAACAGTCAGAAAGAGTCAGTATCGGAATCAGTATCAGCCAAATTGGTAATTGAAATATTGGTATTGGTATCACTCAAGAAATTTCACATGGGTGCATCCCGTGGTTTATACTCAAATTGTATGCATACTGTTAAGGCCATTATTGTCCTTCAAAATACAATGCATATTTCCAAAACCCTTGTGTTGCCTTCAGGTCAAATAGGCCCTTCAATGCTCAAAGATGCATGTGTGCTCAAAGTTCTTTTTGTACTTGTTCGTCAGTAAATTTCATGGCAAAAACATGTATATTTTTCTCTTTGTAAAAACTCAAAATGGGTCAATTTAACCCAAAGGCAACACAAGGTTAAGAGGATGAAGCTCAAGATGTTGTTATTCTACTAAAAATGTCCATACCCAAGACAAATAAGTACTAGCTAACATGTTTCTTGGGTTACATTTAAAACCCATTTTAAACCTATGTCGTCTAGAGTTGCAGCTGCAAAAACATCTGTTTCAGCAGTGCCACACCACTCTCCTGCATCACAACAAATGAAGGTATAAGGCCTTGGCTTTTTGCGAACTGAGTGCATTTTCTTTTTTGGCCAGTGCTCTTTAATCAGAGGGTGTGACTTCCTGCGAGTGGAAGTGGAAGTGTGGCGGGCGCTCGCTGAGAGGGACTTGTGGGCAAAAATCGTTACTATCAAGGCCACAGACTCCAGGTTTAAAGGATTTCTCTCCTCTCTCTGCTCAAATTAGTTTTTGTCACCAATATCTCATCGCCTCTGGTCAGTGAAGCGCACATGTGACCAAATGAATCCAGATGACTGCCAGCTCCGGAGCTATTTATAGTTGATGACACTAGAGCTAAGATGATTTCCGTCTAGCCCTCATTTACAGTTGTGTACGTGATAAACACATTAGCGCAATAAGCTATGATTCATATCTGTATAATGGCTTCTATATGGAGCCACACATT
This sequence comes from Philypnodon macrostomus, assembly GCA_036025475.1. Classification (NCBI taxonomy): domain Eukaryota; kingdom Metazoa; phylum Chordata; class Actinopteri; order Gobiiformes; family Eleotridae; genus Philypnodon; species Philypnodon macrostomus. The sequence continues at coordinate 1,312 of JAVQKC010018308.1, forward strand.
ACGCTAATCTTCCCCTGTAGAACATGAAAAGAGCCCGGTGACAATTTAACATCACTAACGCAGTCAATACCTTTCCTGTGCTCAGACCTTAAGCTAATTGAAAATCTTTCTTCCCATAATGAGCATGAAATGTCACATGCCCAAAGATATAGAAGTGGCATTTAATGTGCACCCAGGGACAATCTAATCCAATTGACAAGAGTTGTGATGAAGACTGAATGGAGGTTACTGCTGGATTAATAGGAACAAACGCACAGCAGGCAAATGATGTACAAAATACTGTATAGGCCAGTCCTTCAAAATACCCCAAAGACAAGTAGTATTTACAATTTATTTCAATGTGAATTGTGAACGTTAATGATATGTCTAATTACATGTTGGTTGACTGTTGGTTGAACCATCCAAAGGCAGGTGGCTATAGGCAGCTCATGTTGTTTGCAAACAGTATGGGTCTATGGTTTCCCACTGACCATACCGAAGATAAATGTATGTAATATTTCAACCTCTATATTTCTCATCTCATAGCGTTGATAGGACTGTATAAGATGATTTCACATTGGCAGCCTGGCAAGCCAAATAAACCAATGGAGATGAACGACAGTGTTAAATCAACATGGCTCAGTAAAGAAGAGATGACTGTCCTGTGTTTTTGCTGTGAAAAACTTCTCTACTTCCGTGCGCCATCTTGAATGTTTTGGAGAAGCAAGCATGAAGCAGCGTCACAGCAGATCAACCAATCAGACTGCCCGGAGAATTTTTCCCGGAAAAAGTGTAACTAGATATCTTTGCACTTTTCTGTGTGGTTATAATATTGAAGGATACTTCTGCTGAACATATGTGTCCAGAAAACAGATACACCCGAAGAGGACCGTTGGTGAAGTGGTCACCTCAGCGAGAGGCCCCAGTGTTTCCAACTCCTCAATTGGCTCTCATCATCTTATAACGATTATCTTATTAGATAATTAAATGTGCTATTTTTTTACATATTGGAGAAGTTTAGGAACTGATTTGAAGATTATCAAGTAATGACCTTATGACATTATTAGGATGATAAGGCTCATGAAAGTTTTACAGTTCTTCATTTATAAGCCTTAACTCTTCAGAAATGTGTTTGCAGTGCTCATGTGCTTTTCAGAATGACAGTGTTTACTTCTGAAGTGCGCACATCTACTATGCCGTACAGCCAGTTTAACCCCTTCCCCATCACTCCCTAGACACTGCTATAAGCTTGAGCCCACCTGGTGATATAATGTTATCAAACGTTTATTTTGTTTAAGCGTGAGTTTGCAGATTAAAACGACAGTATCTCAAAGCGCTGCATTGCTGCTCCGTGTTACGTGACAGAACTGACTGTAGACTGACCGCCTGTGAGTGCTGTGAGCCGGGGGAACGAGCTCAAGGCATTACCTGCGGCTCGTGGAGGAGTCATGAGGACAGTAACTGCAGAATTATACATGCTTTCACATCAGGCTCCGAACACCAAACATCTCCAAACACCCAGAAAATTATCCAATACAACCAGATTTGTCGCTAGTCGCTTTTGAAAAAACAAGTCACCAAGGGGGTTTGGAAAGTCACCAAAACTACATTAGGTATAAAGTATACAGAGAACTCAAGCCTCACATTGGAGCATTACTAGGTTACTGATATGTTAATTCTATCATTTGCATGGCCCTGTGACAGTTAATTTTAATAAACACTTGTTGAGACCTCTTAGCAGGGAATCCATGACCCGACTAGCGAGCACTGGGTGGATGAGGGTTATGATAGTGATGAATATGCAAAGTTGCCTGTTCAATAAACAGAGTGCAGCTTGAGACAGCAGGAGGCCTAATTGACTTTGTTGATTACATGTCGAGCGAGGGATGTGACAGGTGCTGCTTTGTTACTGAATGATAAAAAGCTTGTGAGCAAAAGCATTGACAACAGACCACACTTTTTTTAGTTTGAAGTTTTGAGAAGGGACTGTATACTGTAGTATGATTTAGACATTAAAGATCCAGAGATCCAAAGTTCCACAAGCAAACACTTTCATTGTCTGAGCTTACTTCAGTAGATCAGTCCAACTAAATGGACTACTCACATTTCAGTGAAACTGAAAAACGTCAAACTTTGGAGTTGTCAAGATCAGTATTTCCCCTACCATTATATTAGCTGAAGTCAGTGAGTATCAAACTATGGGACGTGGTCCAAATCTGGTACTCTCTAAAATAAAGTGTCTACATTGTTTTACACTGTAACTCATAAATTGTAACAAACTTCTGTTAAGTTAGAGGTAGATTTTTAATTGATTACATTTATTGCATTTTCCATATATATATTTATAAAATGTAATTAATCATGTTTAACTGAAAAGAATGACATGGGGTGACAATGAAGATGCTGTATTTCTTCCAGTTGCTTATTTGCACCAGCTTTAATCCACACATCACAGATTGTATTTGAGATTTCTTAAATTGTATCAATGTGAATCCACATAATTCTAGTTGGACTGATCTGACTGAAGTCAGTGATTACTTTCAGTTTAGTAGCCTTCATTGAGGTGAATATTTTGAGTTACAACAACTTTCTCAATATTTTGTGAAGAGGTGGAGGTGCCAAAAAAGTAACTGAGGTGAATGGAGCGACGTGCACTATTGTTTGACACCTGGGGTTAAGCTCCCTATTGAAAAATACAACACTGGAATATAAAAACAAGCAACAACTGTGTAAAGTGTTGACAGGTGGAGAAGGATTTCAGTATTCCTGGGGTGACTGGAGTTCACTAATGCGTGTTTACATGCCCCAACTGTGCACTTTTAAAGGGAAGTGCTTCTATGTACAACATGCTGACACGGGTCAGTCTTGCCCTTTCTCTTGCCGCAGTGCAGCTAGTCTGCCCTCCAAGTGCCGGACCTGCGACCATCAAGCCTCTACGACATACAAAAACATTATTATATTTATGATTCAGGAGTAAAGCAAGATTCATAATTTTATCATAAAGTGGCCATGATGTGGTTCTTAGTCAATATTGTCCCATGCCTTCCAAAACAACAAAAACTACTCTGGTGTATGCATTTGAGTAGACACATTTTCGTCAAATAGAAAACATCCATTATCTTTCTCCTGATAATGACAGAATGAAAATAGACGACGTGAGAGCCTCAGCCATTACTGCCGAGAATCAACAGTGCAACCCAAAGCCGTTTCAACCCACTTTAAGCTCTTTGTATTGGTTCGTTGGTCCATTTAGTCCCATTGGTCCGAACCGCCCAGCCCCCTTACCCACACTCTTCCCACCAAAAACTACTTTTATGACTTGTTAGAGGACAAATAGGTCACTCTATATGACTAATGCCAAAAAAGTGGTACACAGGGACCTATTAACAGGAGCTTTTGGTAATTTTATGAGCTGAAGAATAATGGCTGACGTGGTTCTGTCTAAGTGGTCAGAGGTCAGAGGAGTTGAGACAAAGAATCTGTTAGAATCTGTGTGGCCTTTGCAAAAATGAAATATCAAACATTTCTCTATGGCTGATGGTCATTTGCAAGTCTTCGTCTTTACTATACTTGCGTACTATAGTTCAATAGGTCATTTCAGAGTAACTTTTTATTTATTCTATCATTTACCTCGAGCCCAAAAGTGTTTCCATTGAGTAAGCCAATGCCAATACACAATACAAAAAGAGTGCATGTAAAGGTAATTCTCGTTGATTCTGTAGCCTACTGAACTGAATGGTGGTTTATTATAAGTCTTGCCTCAACCCCAACGCTCCAGCTACCCACAAACCCTGTGAAAAACAATTTAGCTAATACTCCGAACTATCCCAAAACTTCAGCATGTTACAAAATCATACCTAATCACTATAGTAGCCCAATCAATGATTAAAAGCCACCAAATAGTTTTACTTGCCACACAGACTTGCCCATAGACCAAAGCAGGTGATATTAACATAGCCTGGTCACGTCTCCTGTGGCTATCCAAACAGACGACAAGCTTTTGTAAACACCAGCGGGGGTCATGCGCATAGATTCATTATTAAACATTTTAAAACATCTTTAAATCTTACATTCATTTGTGCTCTTTTGTGTCTACCGGGAACAAGCTCACATTGAACTGCTCTACACGCGATGTGACGCCCCCCCGCAGCTAGCTTTTGCCCCGTTACAAGTCTCCATTTAGCACAGCGGGAGATCGTAGTCCCATGAATACACTCACACACGAGAATGCATCGTCTCATCTTCGAGCCCCGGTGTGTGTCAATGGGACTGATGTTGTCAAAATATGGGAAGTAACCTGACTTGAAACAGTGTGTCAAGCTGTTGTCGTTGAAATTCAAAACGACAGCTGCAAGGTAAACTTTTTGAGTTGGTGGTTCTCAAACTGTGGTTTGTGCAAGTCATGGCACGGCAACTCTTTGACATGATTTAGTTCTTGTTCAGAGCTGTTCAAGTACTGGTATTTTTGGCATTAATCCCTGTTTTGATTTTTTGGTTTAGACCTGTTTTGGTTTGTTCACCGAGATGATACAGTGGGTTCAATCTCAAGCAGGTCCTCTCTGTGTTCTTTGCGCTGTCCAAGGTACATGGTGGTTAGTTAGTTCTGCCTCAAACCCAAAGCTTCAACTCACAAATAGGCAGCATATGATGAACTCAAATAATGAACAATTAAAGCACCCATTGTGAATGAATGTAACTTGTGGGCCAATCGGACTGATGTTATAATATGAGATGGCTGTAACCTGACGTGAAGTATTGACTTGTTGCATTCAACGGCAAACAAAAGAGCTTCAATGAATCTATAATTCAGAGCTAACCGGACTGAATATGTAAATGAGAAGATAGCTGAATATATTTACAGACTGTCAGCAATTACAGTCTTCACCCACTCAACAGCATTCAGGCTGTCCTTTAAAACCACTTTGGCGAGATACATTGCTGTTAACGCAAGGATTCATGCACATTTACTGTCATGTGAAAGAGCGTCTCACCTGACTCCACGATGTACCAGCACTCACACAAACAGCACAGATGCAAGCTGTAAGTCAGTTGTATTGTGGTCTTTCCTGTGCCTTACTTGTTAATCTGCATAGCATAGAGCAGAAATGTTTGGACACTGAAGGTTTTTTTTTTTTTTATAAATTCAAAATGGCCTCAGTTCATGTGAATGCTCAGTTCATGAATCCAGATTTGGAAGAGACAGCCACAGTGAGAATGATGACAGAGCACTTCTAAACAGCTGCTTGTTAACTGTACATAGTGAAAACTAACTAAATTCAATACAGTTGTGCTCTATAGGGCCATGTTTAAAAAGGCTAGCTATGACTTCCATCCATCCATCCATTTTCTTCCGAAACCATCTCGCGGAGGCAGCCGTCTAAGCAGGGAACTCCCGCCTTCGACCACCGCCCGATCCACATTGCACCAGCCCTTTATGGGACCTCCCGCGGGAGGTGGATCCACGGGAGGGAGCTATGACTTCTTTTTAAGTTATTTTTAAAATGTGAAATTATCTCGGCACCAAGAGACTTACCGATGTACTGGTTCCACTCCGGGTCGAGGTCAGCCTGGTTTGCCAGGCAGCCCTTCATAACGTTGAGGCAGTAGTTTTTGCAGGGCTTCATTGAGGGCATGCCCTGACAGAAGGGACAGTACATCAGCTTGGTCAGCGCTCGGATACAAGAGGCCGTAGTGCTCACCTGAAACATTACAACAACAGATATTAGCATTGAGATATCCAGTTCTTATTCAGCTGTAGTATATTTGAGGCTTTTAATCCATTAAATAGGTACTAGCATAACTAGTCACAAAAAGTTATGTATAATTGGATTCATTCGGGTAAAAACTATGGAAAATGTTCATCCAAGAGTGGTACAGATATATTGAAAGGAGAGTATTTGAGTTGTACAGGTGATAATCATTTATATATTACATTTAAAGAGCAATTTGTAATTTTGAAAAACACTGACTTGAAAAATGACATGACCTATTATAGAACTCAGTAAATAGATGTTTCTGTTGATTTCTAACTGGAGCTAACTTCTTTGCTATGCTGATGCAAATCCTCACCAGCACCCCTTGAACCTAATAAATCCAAAGCATAGGTTTACTTTTACCTCAATAATCAAATACTTGAACTCCAGAGCTGTGTTGAGAAGTCAGGGCCGTGAACGTCTGCGGTTTGTGCCAAAAGCACTTCAATATAAAGAACCACCATGCATCTCTGTCTTATAAAAACAACCTCTTTGAGAATACACAGATTCCTACTAGTCATAATATCATGTCTCATTCCGCCACATAAAAACCAAAAGCCAAACCCAGGGCGTGCACAAACATCGGACGAGTGGTTTCTCTGCTTGAAATAACATAGAAATGACCACAGAAAACAGGCAATGCGATGTAAGGGAAATGCAACTTGACGTCTTCAGCGTTTTTGTGGGAATAATATACAGATAACCTCTGTCTCCCATTTTTTGGTTACTAGGCAACAAAGCATTAACAAATGTATCAACTTTAAGCTTTAATCAACGGAACAAACAACAGTCCTGCCCCTGAGAGAGTGATAAAGCACTATTGATGATTTAACTCCCAAGAAACTGAATAGAAAAGATGAACAACAGAGACATATCCAGGGTGTAAAGACTTAACAGTTTAGCAAAAGTGTTTTCTAGGCTCAAACGCACTAACAGAAGATATAAAGATGGCGGGCAATAAAAGTTTCAAATTGAATTGTAAAACAGTTAGACCATGGATTGTTTACCAAGGTAATTTCTCACAGAATAAATTGTTGTAGACAACCCTCCATGAGTTTTGATGTGTGCCTTGGCGATGCATGGAGCAACTTATTTCATCTCAACGACAATGAAGTCTCCGAGTGGCACAAAGGAAACCTACTGCGACATCAATATGCATATTTTTTTTCTTGGTTTGCGAAGAACGCTGTGAAAAATGCTCCTGCCAGCATTTCAGACAGCATTATTAATAGATGAATATATTGGCAGGCCAACAAGGCACAAAATATAACCGGAGTATCTATTAGCACCCAGCTGGAAATAAGCATATGGTAGTTTATGGATTTATTTAGTCCATTCATGCATATGTGCATAAAAAAACATGGGCACAAAACATAATAGCATGTACATATTTTGATTGTCTCCTATACTGGCCATGATGGTGATTTAACACAATAAGGATGACATTTTAGATTTTAGACCTGTTGGTATCTGCTAAAGCTTTTGACAAGATGGGCCAATGATTAGGATTGCATTAAAGATAATTGTTTTTTAATGATTTCATAAATTTAAAAATAGACAAATGCATTTTTTTTTTACTTTATCTACTTCAATGACTACAAGGTTATTTGGAGATTTTTAGATTGGGCTAGTGAAAATATATGTACATACAATTGTATTTACATGCACTTATTGTGGCCATCTTTATCAATATCTGGGCCCATCACGTGCAACATAAAGAATGTGTAATAACATGAATATGGGCCACATTAAAAAAACATTGCAATAATTCAGTGTTAAGTGTTAAGTTATTCATAATTATATTTTCACCCCTTTTTCAGCAGTACTGTTTCATTGTGCCATTGTTTGCTTTCTCAAATTGGAATCTTGCTGACAACCACTATCTCCTGTAGGGAATTAATTGGCTTTACAAAATGAATAGAACTAAATTTAATACATACTGAAATTCATCATTCAACATCTGCATACATACTTATTTAACACAAGCTTAGTCAATGATTTATCACTAGGCTGTTGAATATGTGAAACACATTATGTTATAGGTATGATGTTGAATATAAAATGCATCCGTTTATTACATTTTTTGATTCCCCTGCATGAAAACAGCCTCTGCAATTATGCCTGATCGATTGAAAATTTTCCCCGGTGCTAATGCTTCACGCCCACAAGCCAATGACAATGATAATCCATTGCAATCCCAACACGTATTAAGGCCTCTTTATCACCAACATATTATCCTAATGTGTCTAATTCTGCACCATCTGATATTCAAATCCAACTTCATGCACAGATTATCAGATTCCAGGTGCGCCGATCAATGATAATCCTCTTCCTGCTCAAAGCCCCGCTGTTGTGCTGTCTGTTGGGCTGTGTTAAAGGAATGAAGCGCTACCTTAATTCTCTATAGATCCTAGTGGCGATAGACAAGTATTGAGACAGCACATCTCCCAGGCACCTCTAGGCCATGGGGGTGTCCTATTCCATTATGCTTACACCCAATCCCCCCCGAGATGAGTTTACCGGCTCAAGGGAGGGATCAAAGTCCTGCAGTCCCAGACATATGACCTGAAGCTGGGGTCCCGCCGAAATGTCAAGAGGTCGCCCTGGGACATGCCGTGTGTAACTCAGTAAACACGTACTTACAACACATCCTCTATGGCAGACTATAAATGAGCTGCACACCGCTACTACCGGGCTAAGAGGGGGGGGGGGTTCAAAGTTCAACAAGTGCAAGACCGTAGAATTGACGAGATACAAGGACAATGATCAAACCTCTCACAGCGACATTTACAACAAAGCTATTGCTCCACTAAAGCTGATGGTGCATTCAGGGGATGAAATACAAAATGACATACAGCCATACAAGTCAGAGAAAGGTGCAGACTTTCACTTTTGAATGAAGCAAAAATGAAAAACAGTACATGTCTATGTCACAGGCCCTCAGGCTCTGATTGTCTCATTTGTGTTTGTGGATCTTTGCTGCTCTTAACGCCTGAACTTATGTTGTTATTCTGAGTCTCTGTCTACTACATCCATTCCAACAATTAATGCAAAATGTAAAACTTTGATTAGCATAAATTGGCATTTCTCTACCTGCATGTAAACGTATTGTATGACTTTTATTCTTCTTCCCCATTGCCTCGTTGTTGTGTGCACAGTGCAGTGGCTCTATAAATATTTATAAAAGTGCAGATAATCCAATCTTACTGATAGCACTGTGGTAATAGTGCAAAGAAGCCCGGATGACTATGGGGATTTGCAGCTTATCGGGCTCCACTAAAAGCTTGGATAACTGGAGCTACTGTTTTTAAAATCCGAGCATTTTCACAAAAAAACTTCAGACTCAGGTGTAAAAGAGTGCACTAAGATTATATGCTATCAACGAATACACATCTATTTAATGTGAATAATGGCCTTTCTTCAATGGGTGAACAAATATTAGGCAATAGAGTATTAGCCAGAGATGGAAGAAGTACCACTTTTTACTCCTGAGCCATCTATAATCATTTTAGCTCGATGCTGAAAAAGACCTTGAGTCTATAGACTTGCGGCAAGAGACAGGAAAGTGAAAAAAAGCTGAAAGGTGAAAGAGAAATACCAACCCAGACCTTGACCATGTTGAACATTATAAAGAATATATTTTCAGTTGAAATATAGTGCTATATATATTAAATAATGTACCATGGGCAGCCAGCCGTGCTCACAGTTTTTGAGCATTCCTTCCATTTAAGCTGTGTGTACACGCTTGTTACTACCCCCCAATCATCACTATTAATCTCCAAAGAGAAGGGTGACAATGATTTGGTAGTTTTGCATTTCTGATTGTTCACCGAAAGTAAATCCACACCTGCTTTTCAACAATAAGTTATGCATGTTCTTGGTGTCTAAATAAAACATCTCAGAAATAGTGTGCCTGTTAAGGTTCCTGAGTAAGTCTGAAAAATGTGAAATTGTTATCCTCACCTCGTGTTTCTTTCCCATTTGACAGAGGACAACACCATGCTAACAATGATTCTATTTACACAGATGACACTTATCATATTCTTATCATTCTCATTGTCTACATGTGTACTACATTTTGAGAACACATCTTGAACAAAGTTTGAGATGTTCTTATGTTTTAGTAAAGATAACATCATAAACTGTTTGGCACCATTCAAATCATCAGACTCTTCCCTTTCAGTGGACTACAAACAGCCATGTTGGGGCTAGGACATTTCATGCCGTTTAAATATAATGTATATAGGACCAAAAATGTTATAAATTATTGCTATACGTTAATTGTTGCAACATATTTAGTATACTGTTTAAAGTATAAGGGTCTAAACTTTGGACAAAAGTTCAAATATAGCCACCAGTGTCAAGTTGGATAGTTTTGTTCAGCCCATCGGAGAGGCCCATAAGGCTTAAGGTGTGTCAAATCAAATGCAATTTGAATATCAAATTTAAATTGAGGGTTACCAGATTGTCAAGTTCCAAATAGTCTACATCAGTGGTTCTCAACAGCTGGTCATGTTTTTGGTTTGGTAAGTCAAAAAGTAAGCTTTGAGAATATTAGTATTGCATGCATGTAGACTCAGTAGTGATGAGCAAATTACCTTGGACACTCTCTGGGCCACCTCCCGGCCAACGGAGAGCCCCTGGACGAATGTGCGTGCAGCAATGAAGGCGCGGGTAACCTGAGCCTTGAGTTTCCTGGGCACGTCTCCAAAGGGCTTGAGCTCGTCAGTGTACTTGCTGATACACTCCAGATAGTCCTCGGTGATGACATACTGCGAGTTGAGCAATGTGAACATGCGCTCCAACAGCCGCGACCAAAAGTCATTAAGCATTTCCTCCAGGTTTACGTTCCCCCCGGTGTAATACCGCTTCAGCTCTGCAAACAGGTTTTCAAAGACCTCCGAGTTCTGCATGTAAGGCTTGCCGTAAGTTTTGACAAACATCTCGTTTAAGGACCTCTCCGTGTTCTCCAGCAGCTCCAAGAAGAATTCTGGGAAAAGAAAGACATTATTATAAATTAAAGAGGCCTTTTTTTCAAATATTTTCAATTAATTTTGGACACGTTTGGATAAAATGGATAAGTTAATTAATAAAATATAACTTAAAATATGCAATAGGTATTGAGAGCTATTCCATTCTCTCAGGGGAAAATGCTCAGATTAGGTGCATGTCTATTAAAGGCCCTTTCTCCTCCTGATGGCCACCCCCACTTCAAAATGTAAACAATAGTGGTGGGGTTTAGCTTAGCTGTGTAGAAAAGGGAAACCAAGCATTTTCAGCTCACGAGAAGGTAGGTGTCTCTTTTAATAATGTGAAACCAAATACAATGTAAGGTATGTTTTTGATGAGGGCCCCTGTGTAATTGTACAGTATTTAGATCCAGACGTAGAGCTTATACAAATGAACTTGAGAGGTCCCAAAAGCAATGAATAAAATGGAAATGTATTAGGTCATTTTGTCAGCCCCAGTTTCATCTGTGGAGACTTCAGTTCCTGGTTGATTATTGTGTCCACAGAAAAGACACATGACATTGAGAAGGTAGAGCCTTTAGAGTTTATATATCCTGTATCTGGAAAGCAATAACTTGTGTTTGCAGACTTTCAAATATATATATACATACGTTACAGAATTTATTAGCCCACAATTCCCTTTATTGTATATGTTGACAGTTTAAGCGTTGGAAAAATACATGTCAAACAATGATGGTTCACAAACATATACACTGTAAAATATACTCCAGCAGAAGTTTTGAGGCAACTTTCCATCTTTCACCAGAGAAGCACTACTTCCCACACATCTTTTACATCTAAACTACTTATTGAGAAACATTGGGGTTGCGGGTCAGCTGCAGTGCGGTTGTAGACAGACAATCAGACTCCATTAGTGGTTAGAATGTTGTGTATGTTTAGTATTTATCTCCTCTGTGTTTTACTATGAACATGGCAGATAGTAAATCAAAAGTGTGGGAACCAGCTAATGTGACTTGAACATCTGATTTTTTGTCTCTTGTCATCTTAACCACTCTATACAAGTGCAATATTTATGGCTATGGTTATTGCACCTTTCACACACAGGTTTCTCTGTTCTTAGCCTGCAGACGTTTTGTGATGTGCCTCCCCTATATAAGCACATGAATACAAATATACGAATAAATGTAATTTAAGGTAAAAGTCATTTACATTCAAAGAGTGAATGAAATACCACTGGATTATCACATTGCAGGCAGTCTTTTCAACAACATGTTGCCCGTATTGATGCCAATTACAAATGGCATTCAGAGGCATATTCATGCGTGGTGCATTGTCTCCTACTTGAGTGCATAATGCATATTTATAATGATAGGCAGATAGATTTTTTGTTTGTAAAGTTTCCAGCTATTCTGCATATCATCTTTAGGCAAGTCTCATTTTGCTTTGTGACCTCTGTGACTCGCCATAAAATTGAAGAAGATAATATGGCATATCAGACCATCTGCTATCCATAATGATAGCCCCCCATTTCTCAAGGACCAATATTAAAATTAAATAGCTTTTCAAAAAAAAAAGTGTAATAGTTCAGGACTATGTGGAGTTTCTGAAGGGTACGGGAGATCTGGGCCACACTTATGCAGTGATTATGTGATAAGTCTGAGCGGGCTAATTGAAAGAACAGTGACCATATAGGCGAGGCCAGTCATAAGAGACTTGAAAATTGGTGGCAATAATTAAAAATAATGAGCTCTCAGGTAGTAACAGCATGTCAGCTATTAATACCTGAGACGTCATAGTTACTGTCAAGATCTCCATTCTCCTTCACAGGCACATTGTGTTAACACTATCAAGACATTATAGCCATGCTCAGAATCAGGGGCTAGCGACAAACCATTTTACCACGGTGGGTCATGTGACATGCCACCCCAGACGACCACATCATCCAGTAAGAGATCCATCCTGCAGCGCTCAGAGCCGTGCACATTAAGGCCACTTATGAGAATGGCCCGGACCCATTGTAATGGATTCAAAGTGGTCATTAGCGCAGGTGAAATTACAGATGACAGCAGGAGAAACAAAATGGCACGTCTGCTGTGTAGCTCAGACATCAGTCATCCTTGATGGTATTAAAAGGACTGTATACAAGCAAATGGGCTGCATGGTATTATGAAAAACATGCAAAAAGAACTGAATATTACCGTCATGATAAACATTTTGACACAGTAATTTCAACTGAAGTCAAATTTCAGCAGAAAGCGCAATTGCTTGTCAAAATACCAGGGCTAAAATGAGACAATGAGACAATTTTGTTTTGATATAGGGCTATGCAAATATAATTGAACTGGGTTGAATTAAAATAACGCTAAACCAGATCCGAATCAGGACTAATCTAAATCTACAACAGGACTACTCATTGCATTTGTCCATAGAGTATAGAATTGTAGATATACATTTGGGGAAACAGGATGACACCTATTGCAACAATGAAAGTTCCATTTCAGAGGTGCTATGTTTAGCTCTACCTTGGTGTGTTACGTTAAGATAAGAAAACCTGTATTGGTCCCACAATTACATACCAACCTTTTCATTCATTTGTGCACTTGATTGACAAGCGATGGTGAATATGTTGTGACAATAGTTAGTTAGTTTTAGTTTTAGTTAGTTGCAGCATTAAGTAGGATTTTTCTGCGCAGATTGGATGAGCCTTAAACACTGTATGTGCTTCAATTGAGATGATACATTACAAAACCCATAGACTAAACCACTAATGGACATCAACATTATTATCATCATTAAACCAAAATGATATATAATTAAACGGCCCACAGGGATAAAGGTATGAGGTAATTATGATATGCTAGTCATTGGATATAATCTCACTGTCAAGTTAGCCAGTTCTATTTCTAGTGTCTAGAGAAAATGCATGTAAAAATGAAGGTCAAACAATGCATGATGAATCTAACATTAGGGGTTGCGTGTGGCTGGAGCCAATCTCAGGAACTAGGGGCCTTAGGTGAGGTACACTCTTGACAAAGGCCAGGGAGAAACATATAGATACAGACACTCACTCTTCAATTGATTACCACTAGTAATACAGGGACTAAGAGAGATTGTGTTAACCAAGGATCGTACCCACAACTGCCTCAGTAAAACTACACTACTCTGCATGGGCTAGTCAACATTTACAAGGTTTATTGTGGTTCGGAGATTCCATAGTAATTGCAATGTAAAAAGACTCATACAATGAAAGTCACATTTTATAAATCTGACTAGGACATGACAAATAAAAATAAAAACAGCCTCTGAATATTATCTCATGGACTAGACATTAATGACTCAGTGCCCACGTATGCATGTGGGCTAGTGGTATATATGTGTGCAGTCTATTGATCTTTTAAAACTGTGATTAGCCTACATAGATTTTGAAGGATTGCTCAGAAACAGAAACAGGACCGTGTTCAAGACTGACAAAAAATTGACAAGCAGGTAATTAAACAACCCAAAATAAATTCTCTTTTAACTTGACAAATATTTGATACTGATTCTGCAATTCTGTGTCATATTTGATCAGCTTCCTACACATCACTCAAGCTGCTACCTGCTAACTTGACCATATTATTATTTGTAATTTGGTGTGTGCTCTCCCTACATAACAAGCCTGCAAACTACAATCTCGACTGCATGTCCTCCTGTTTTACTGTGGGTTCCCTCCAGGTTCATTGTGGCTTCTTTTCACCCACCAGTCAAACAGTTGTTAGTAGAATATTGCTCTGATGGTGAATGAATAGGCGTGAAAGTGTGCCTGTCTGTGTATGTCTATGTGTCGGCCCTGCAACACACTACCCATTATCCAGCGTCTACCCCACCTAAAGCCCACTGTTGCAGAGATAGGCTCTGTCACCCTCTGTCACCCTCTGTCACATATTCAAAAGAAGACAAATTAATTCAATGGTAAAATGATCTTTACTTTAGCACAAAAATAGATGTAATGTATGGTTCCTCTTTTTACATACATTTCACATGACGACTGTAAATGGCTCCAGATTGCTGTAATTATTTCATATAATGTTTTCAAACACACACTCACTGTCAATTTAAACATTTGTTCCATTTGACACAATGATCGATTCAGAAAGAAAGCAATGCATTTCATTTTTATTGCCCAGTGTTTCAATTAAAATATAATTAATTAGCAATAAGTGGAAGAGAATGCATTGTTAATGTGGGTGGTATATTTGACACATCTTTAAGCCTGGTTCATTAAGTTGAATTAATTAAATTGAGAATGACTATGAGCTTCTATATGAGCAGTGTAATTACCCGATCACCAGAAGCAGGCTCCAAGACACAATTGAATATTTAGTAAAATATTTGACAGGGATAATCAAGAGAGCCTGCATAAATATTTCATAGAATTACTAATTAAGATGTCTGTCCAAGTGAATGGCTGTGGGAGCGGTAGTAACAGTAAAATGCAGGCATGGGGACAATTTCAGGAAGTCCCCATGAGTTGGGTTGGGTTGCATGGTATTATGATAACATGCTAAATCAATTATTCAAAATCAATAACAAAATTGGCACAAAGATATGTAGTTTCATTACAAGCCCAAATAGAGGACTCTGGATTTACTTAAAAATGAATAACTCAATATATAAACAAAGCATCAAATACAGCATTTTTCATCACATTTGAAGCGCCCTACAATTAGAACTATTTCTCATCCCCCCCACATGAATAGAAATGTGCATTACACACTGGTGGTGGCAAGCTACCTCTTTAGCCACAGCTGGCTCTCCAGACTGCGCCGACTACCTCAAGCCCACCACTACAATTACATTAACAAATTCATAAACAGGCAAGGCGGTTGTCTTGCCCAAGTATACAATGGCAGTATGAACCAGAGGTGTGCGGCTCTACCTACCGAGCCACAATGTTATATTAGATTGGGCAGTTATTTTAAATGTACATTCTTATAAGATAGAAGTTCTCACTAGACTATTCCTTACTGTGAGCTAAGAGCAGTGCAGAGGTTACACACTGCCATTGTGCCGGTGATAAAAACAAATGGCGTGCTTGTGCGACTCCACAGCTGCGTGCGCTCACAGAAAAGCCCCTGATGGATGCTCTCCGGGATGTCAGACGTGTCAGCAGTCTCTCTCCTTCTCACATCTCCAAACGCACGGCTCCTATTTTAAATCATTGAGCCCGATGATGGGAAAAGGCGAGATGCGTGCTGTACATTTATAGAAAGTCCACGGAGTAGGCAACATGAGGTAGTACATCCGCTGTACATGGCACATCTACGGAGATAACCTGAAGGGACGTAATGGGATTAATTATTGTGACACATACAGAGCAAGCTACAGTAAGGTCGTTTTTAAGTAACTAGAGAGCACAGACCTTCATCAAGGCACTTGCCCAGTCTCGCGGTGGTAAAGCTATAGAGGCCAGATCTGTCTTTAACAGGGTATCTTCTTGATATAAAAAATCTATTTGTCTCAGAGCTGCCAACTTTGCACCAAACCTTGGAGTGAGATTTTGAAAGAGGATGAATAGGCCCTCGCTGTCAGGGTTAAACTGTCATTTTTAAGGCTATAAGTCATTGGCTATTATAGGTCATAGGTTATCTGAGCACTGAACTAGACAGGCAAACGACAGAATGTCTTGTAGCATGAAAAAGTGATAAGTGGTTATGGAGTGGGGGGGTCTTGGGGCTCTTCCCCAGAAAAATTTTCAACATAAAACACATTATTTTCTGTATTCTGGTGGATTTTAAAAGATTCATTAAATAAAAGTAAGTATAGGCCAAACAAAAGGCTATACATACTGTACAGGTACCATCAGGTTACATTCATATGATATGTATTACTTGAAGCTTTGTATACAGACTACACTGATGACTGGTTCTTGTAACACACAGTTCAAGTCCATAATGTTATATAGCCATATACTAGTCTTTAATTACACTTTTCAATGTTTAAAATAGATTTGCCATCAGTACTAATGAGGGGATTATTAGTCCAGATCTTTACTGGTCTACCTCTGAATTTAATCTACAGACCCTGCTCAACAGGAGCTACAACATGTGCTAATTAATTAATGTTAAACTCAGAGCAACACTGCGTCAGAAGAAATACGCTCCAACAGGCCCTGGACTTGGAGGTTCAGGAGGTGGCGAACAATAAAGAATTTGAAATGCCTATGTTTTATAAAAGCCAACAGTAACATGGCCCATTCTAAACCAGAAAACATTTTAACATGTTAAAGATTACCACCTTACCTTTGAGACATAGACTATTAACAACTCTGACTGGATATAAGCAGCTCCGTCTGTCTTTGAGGCATTTAAACAGCCTCTAACATATAGCTGACTCTCCTCGGAGCCTCATTTTGATTTATAACCTAAGAAAAAAACTGAACGTTTTGTATGGTTTATTGTTTTGTTTTGTTGCTAAATTTGAGTTATCCACAGTGTTGGTGTCAATTAGCAAAGAGACTGATCTGAGCTGCTGCAGAACACTTCAAATTCCTGTCTTCTTAGTCCACATCTTTCTGCAGTTTCATATTTGACGTGTATATCTCTCATATCACGTTCTGTTGTCACACTCGACTTTCACATGAATCCAGCACCCTGAGCCCTGCGCTCCCGCCTACCTGTCACACTGAACCAATCATACGCAAGCATAACAAAAGTGACCAATTACAGCGCGAGAGAGCCGAGGAACACTTTTCAAAGGCGTTTTGTTACACAGTGGGCGGGGCTTCTGTCCAGCGTCACTTGCTACATTGTTAACCGTTGACTGTAACATGTTCTTGAAATAACTGACTGAACAAACTGATTAAAATATATAATAGTTTATTTGGAAAGGCCTACTTCTCCCCAAGCTATGAATTAGTGGGACGGGACTTATCCCCCAATCAGACGTTTTGCGCTGTGGCCGGGGGCACGTTAATATGTTGTTTATATATGTTTATTTCAATAAAATGACAAACCCAACCATCACAACCCCAACCCTAAGGAGGCGTAAACTGGCAGAGGCCGCAGACAGACACACTTGGGCACTGTAGCGCTCTATACACCAGAGTGTCCATGGCAACTTCCTAAGCCACGCCCACTCGTAGGAAAAGGTTATTGCTAAAACGCGGACTGAACGCACAGGAGAAAACGTGGACGTGGACTTCCTAATGAGCGAGTGGAGTTGTATTTTACCATTCAGCGTGTGAAATTAGAAGTGTGGCGTGATAGCGTGTGTGGAGGCTCAAATGTGTGAGTCTCACGTCCAATGTGTGAGCGTTAGTAGCCCTGATATCTAACTCCTCAATTTTATAGCCTCACAGTAGTTAACCTTATCTTGCAATGGTACACAATTCCTAAAGAAACTGGGACCCAGACCATACCCTGTTCCACATCCAGACAAAAATAGGTCCATTCAATTTCCTAGGATCTTTTTTCTACTTTTTGTATTAATTGGGACCAAAAAGACCAAAAATGTACCTCAATGAAATGTAAGTATCTTTTTAGATTATACAGTATATGCCAGACATCTTTTACCTGAGGCTGAAAAGTTTTACTCCAAAACGCTCACTGGTTTATCTATCAAACAGTCCAAAGTATCATAACCAGTACTTACAATCTCTTCATGTGGTGTTGCCAGCTAGCTCAATGGCACTTTTGGGAATAAAATGCCTCAGCCCACTGAATGGCAGATATGTCTCCATTCATCTATTTTTAATATTATCATGTACTCTGCAACCTCAGAATATAGTAGTCCAAACTCCACATTATAGTGAGTACATCTGGAGTGTGCTCGAACAGCGTTGAATCACAGTTTGCAGAGTGAACCTGGGTTGACCTTGACACACTAGCCAGGTTATGTGACTGAAATGACATAGACGTGGAGGGCCCAAATGGAAGTTGGCAAGGCAGAATTAATTACCCAGGTCCTCTGAACTGTGAACAGCTGTAACTTAGGAGGACCTATAAAGCCGGAGTGTATTTGATTAAAAGTTCCCTGGCTACATGCTAAGAGACACAATGTCTCTCTTCTTCGTCTTCTTCTTCTTCTTCAACTTTAATTATCTTGTAACGGCTGATAAACTGTGGAAAAACAGAGCAGTGGGAGATTGAGATTACGTCACACTGTGTTGCAAATTTAATTTAAATTAAAGGGTATTTTGTTAACAGACATAATTTGCACATATGGACAGACTAACTGGACACTTAATAATAATTCATTAGTTTTATACAGTGCTTTTCTCAAGACTCAAAGACACTTTACATTACATTATTCATTCACTCCACAGTCACACCCGGTGGTGGTAAGCTACTTGTGTAGCCACTGGGGCACACTG
>JAVQKC010018321.1:0-11773 GCA_036025475.1 Philypnodon macrostomus
TGAGTATCTTAGCGAGTCTAACGGTTCTTCCGATCCAAAGCATTTCATTGCATTTTCTGACCCTGTGTTGAATGTGCATATGACAAATAAACTGAAACCTGAAACCTGAAACCTACTACAAAAGTCCTTGGTTTGAATGGAATGTACTGTATACTTTTATATATATGCACTTGTATTAGAGTGGTCTCACCTGGCTCTCTGATGAGGGCTCTGGACTTGCTAGTGGTGCTTTCTCCACAGGTTTACTGGGCTTCTCGGCTACTATCTATAGAAACGAGGAGAATTACCATTATGGACACAAAAATAGGTTTGTTTTCAAGTATGCAATAAACTGAAATTTACTAGACTATGAATCTTTTATTGGGAATATTGTTGTCTAGCTTCCTGCGACCATCCAAAAACATGGAATCACCTCTGCCTTTTTGGTCTTCCTCTGTACCTCCTGCCTGTCAGCCTAATGTCAGTTTACTCATATACCCCCACTGTACACATATAAATCAACTCAATCGGACCTCTCTGATTTCACTTCCAAACATCTATCATGAGCAAAATTTCAAACAGCAATGAGCACAGGTAATTCCCTTACCGGTGGCGCAGCTTTTGGTTTGACAGAGCTGAACAGGTCGTCTTCATCATCATCTGAGAAGAGACGGGGGGCTGCTGGCTTCACTGTGCTGGCTTTAGCGCTCTAAATAATGGATAGATGAATGATTATGACTGGAGCTTAACTCATTAATGACACACTGATGAAGAAGAGATAGCCGACCGTAGTGAGGGGAGTTTTCCCTGAGGTGGCGAAGAGGTCTACATCAGGATCATTGTCTTTCTGCTGCGTCTGACTGAACAACAGCTCCTCGTCTTGGAACACACCAGTGCTTTTGGCTTGAATCCGCTCCTCTGTAGTCTTTAAATTAGATAAGAAACGTAATATATTTAATTTGAATTCTATATGTAATGCACAATAACAATGTTCAATTTAGCAATATAGGAATGTCAGTATTTGCATATATGCTTTTTGTGCTAAGCCAAGACTTAACCAGGACTAAAACGGGTCTGAAATACTAAAAACTAAAAGGACTAAATCTTCTTCAGTCACTCTGACATAAAATTCAGACTGAAGATTATAACATTATTGAGATACATTTATTATGTTGTTAATATTTTGGGGAGAATTACAACATATAATGAAAAGTAGGGTACTTAAGTAGAACCAGGCAATAGAAATGTATAGGTTATTACATTTTAGGAACATTCAATTATTTGAAAGTCTAATGTCCCAAACAAGTATATACTTAAATCATTATTAATATGCCATACAAACCTTGAGTGTGTTTTTAGCTGCAGGTTTACTGGGTGTAAATATCGAGTCATTCCAGTCTGGTTCATCTTGATCATCATCATCAAACAAACTGACAGTCTTTGTTTTAGGTTTTTCCTCTTTCTCGTCCTTTTTCACAGGTGGTAGAGGGCTGTCATCAGAGAGAGGGCTGTCATCATTTTGATCCTTTGGGCTGTTGCTCTGTTTGTTGGCGAACACATCAATCCCTCCAAACAGGCTGACAGCTCCAGCTGGCTTCTTTTTACTCAGGCCGCTCTCTGGAGGTGCTAATGGCACAGGCTCAATGATCTTCTCCACAGTTTTGTCCAAATCTGGAGGCTTATCTTCAGCCGATTTGGTCGATGTGATGTCCGGTTTGTCCTTGGTGACCAGGGCCGGTGATTTGGAGGGAGCTGGTGAAGTCTGAAAAATAGGCATTGGGTTTGAAAAGTTAGATAGGCCTTCATCAACTTAGAAACAGGGTAACTTTGCAAACAAAAAAGTCAACAATTACAAAAGTTTTATGGAACTGACAGACTGAAAGGCATAGGCCATTTAATGCCATAAGACTGTTTAGAATGACTGTTTATTATATCATGTGTCACTGATCAAACCTTCCTTTATCATTATAAAATGTTGTAAATGTATCATGCTCACAGCCTGGTCTGAAACTGCTTACTAATAGTCCATAACACTGATGCATGTATGAGTCACATATTTGGTAACATTTGTATCACCTTAGCAGCCGGTGAAGGAGCAGATTTGATGCTGAAGAGTGATCCTTTCACATCATCATCATCATCTTCATCTTCAAATAATAATGCTACTCTCTGGGGCTTCTTCTGGCTGTATAAACCACACCAAAGGAACAACTTTAAAATGAGATTATAACTCATATCATAAAAACAGTCATATCCTCACCCTGACTCTTTTGGTGGAGCAAACAGGTCGTCGTCTTCGTTATCAAAAAGGCTGTTTTTCTGAGATGCTTTAGAAGTGGGCAGACTGGAGGGGGCACTCACACTGGACTTCATCCCTGTTTTGGTTTCTGATTTCTCTGTGCTCCTCGAATTCAACCACTGGTCCTGTATCACACAAGTCCGGCAAATCGTACAGAATATAATAAAATTGCAGCCAAGATGTCAATAGCATGGGGATTTGCACTGTTAAAGAGAATGAATTGCTAACCTCATCATCACTGAAGAGAGAGCTTGAAGGAGCCTTACTAACTTGGGGTATGGAGACTTTTGCTTGATTTGTTTTAGGTTTCGATATAGCAGCAGACGCAAACAAGTCCTGCAAAAATAAGTAAAAAATATTATTGCGCACTACATGTATGTAATACATGTAACTTGTGCTGTGTGGGTGAATCTTGTACCTCTTCATCATCAAATAAGGACACAGTCGTTTTACTAGTTCTGTTTTGACTCAGTGTTTCAGGCTTAGATTGACTTTTGGGAATGGATGGGAAAATCTATGGAAGCAAAGTACAAAAAATATACAGTTATCATTTACAGATAAAAGATTGTAGTGGTCATCTTGGATTATAAAACATACTTGGGAGTCTTCATCATCAGAAAATAATCCTTTTGTCTGAAACTTCTGAGAAGGATTTGGAGAAGACTTTTCAACGGCTGAGGCGAGTCCATTCTGGAAAACATTAAATCATGAATAAATGCTCATTTTAAAATCGACTGCCAATACTGCAGTGTGGTCATCTACTGTAGGCATGCAGATCTTTGTTGAGCTACAGTTATATCTTGAATAATGGTCTGTGTCTTTGTCACAGTTTACATGCACAAGCAAGAATTAAAACTATTGAGTTCACAGCATATACCGGTAGATAAACCTTAGCCTTGGTTTTTAATAGCTAACAATAACCATGACTTGTTTCCAGTCCTAAATCCTAATAAAAAAGGCTACACTCATCTCAATGGAGCCAGTGAAACCCACTTGCTGCTGCCACATAAAACCTTTTTTCTCTCTAACCAACCCAAAAACAATTCAAAAAACATTTAGTAAGTTATTCAAGCAGTGGCCAACAGTATCTACAAAGATTTCTTTCTGTGAGCTGGGTCTTACTGGAGTGTCTTCATCATCATCAGAAAACAGTCCTCTGGATTGAGACTTCTGAGGCAGCGTTGGAGTGGACTTTTCAATATCTGGGGCAATACCATTCTGGACAAAAGAGTAATAAATAATGGCAATACTTCTCATAGCTTTTGAAAAGATACAGTATGGCTGAATACAATTTTAAGATGTCAGAATAGCAACTGTCAGAGGCAATAGAACCAAAACAGAATTAACATTTTTAATATTTTTATATATACCTCCTCAGATTTGTCAGAATCTTTGCTGGTGGATTGATGCCGTTTTTTGAGGCCTTCAGAGAGTATGCTCTTTGTCCCCGGACCAAACAGAGAGATGGCTCCTGCTGGTAACTGAACAGTGGCATGACAATAAACACAGGGAACACTCATAGATATAAAATAATACAGGATATAACAGTACCTTTTTCTCTGGAGGCTTGGTCTGCTCCTCCACTGGCTCCTTCTTACTCTGAGGGGTACTTAACTTTTCATTAAAGATGTCACCATCATCCTCATCCTCATCAAAGAGATCTACAGCCTTTTTAATTATGGGTTTGTTCTGTGCAGCTGAATTAAAATCAGAAGATATCAGTTATTTTACATTTTACAATTTTACTGTACAATGCATTAAAGGAAACAGTATTTGGGCTGAGAAACATTATGTACATATTTCTGAAATTATATACTTACTGACACTACATCAAAGTGGATTATTTATAAAGCCATAGCTTACCCGGTTCAGACTTTTTGACATTGTTTGCACTAAAGAAGTCATCCTCATCCTCTTCATCATCAAACAGCCCTCCTCCTCTTCCAGGAGCTGCTTTAGATACAACAGGAGCTACATTCTCTTTACTCTCCACTGAGTCCGAGTCATTTGGTGAACCAAACAAACTGTTCTCTGTTAATAACAATGTGGTTATTACAGTAACACAGTACTTTAGTAATACAGGCACAGCAAGTAACTTCATTTTACCTGGAAATATTGATACACCACCAACTGGAATCTTCTTGCCAGATTTTGTAGATTCTAAAAGAAGAGAATGAATACTTAATAAATCCTTTGCATCCTATACTGTAGTAAACATGTACAGAACCATGAACAAAGGACACCTGGGCGTTTCTAATCTCACGTTTTTACCTGTAGATGGCGTTGTTGTTTTTGTACTTTGAGGTACTTTCTCCTCTACCACCTGTGGCTTAGGTGCCTCAGAGAAAAGGTCACCCTGAAAAGTGAAAAGGGGCACACACAGTTATACCATTTCTAAATAGCAGTACAATTATATTATAATATATTTTAAGTTACCTCATCGTCATCATCAAACAGTCCCCTTCCTCCACTGAAGAGCCCACTCTTCCTCCCGAATGGAGAGAACTCATCATCCTCCATCTTTGGAGGTTTAAACATGTCATCACTGTCATCATCTTCTTCTGCTGCTGCTGCTGCTGCTGCTACAGGGGAAAAGAACATTAACACATGAGCTCTTATTACTGAACTGGTAGCTGATAATGTATAGTTTGTCAAGCTACACAAGCACATTTTAAATGGTCATTATTCATGTGTACATTTAATGACAAATGTGCAAAACAAATGATGTGAGTCCTACCCTCTTGTTTGGCAGGCTTGGACTCTTTCCGACTTTTAGTTTTCTTCTTAGATGACAATGCTTTATAGACATAACATGGTAGAAACAAAAGCTCATAAGCATGCACATGCAGGGATGGCTCATCCAGTAAACATAATACCTACTAAAATGCGTAATGAATAACTTAAAGCTTAAACTTTAAACTAAATTAGACACCAGAATATGAAGCATACAGAGAGAGATAAAGAAAACTTACATGCCCGGTCCACTTCAGGTTTGTTGACTGGTTCTCCTTTGATCCTGGCTGCCAGCTCATCTGCAAACGATGCTTGGTGTGTGCTCTACATGTGACATAAACACAACAATGAATAATTGTACCTTCACAAACGTGTCTAAAGTCTTTAAAAGAGCAGTGTGTGACCTACCTGTATGTCCTCTTCATTCTCCTCTTTGTCTGAATCTCCAAATATGTCTGAGTCTTCATCTTCCTCTTCATCGTCTTCATAACTGATCATGGACGACTTCTACAGGTGCACCATGGGAATAAAATTAGTTGTTGGCAGAGATGAACTTTTAATAAACTTAAGTTTAGATATAAGAGCTTATTGAGAGCCTTCAAATGTACCTTTTTGATTATTTGAGGAGCTTCATCTTCGTCCTCATTATAGTCGTCATCTGACTGCTGGAATAAACACAAAGAGTTTTTTACAAGTTGCATTTCTATGAAGAAAAGAAACATCTGACATTTTACAACAAATCTAAACAATTGTTTAACGGTCTGTTACATTATATAATGTATACTTTATTATTAATACAGTAAAAATATTATATTTTACAGAAAGAAATGTGAGTGTTACTGTATCTTTGAAATTGCTGTGCCTTTTTCACTACAACTAGAAAACTGAAATGTACTGTCATTAAACATTATTTTAGATTAATAGTGAAGGAAAAGCAGATTTACAGGAGTAATGTTGCAGAAAATAAATGATACAATAAAATAACACATTTTGAATTTTTAAAATGCCTAGTAAATAAAGTAGCCATTTATAAAAAGGCCTGTGTCATTTCTCATGTCAATTACCTGCTGCAGGGAATGTGTTTAGCATGATTCTGTGTGTTTAAAGTCATGCTGCTCAAAGTCCTTACCACTGCTCCTTTGCCATCTTCACTTTCTATTACACTGTCTCTGTCACTGTCCACAGACATTTCTGTTCACACACAAACACACAAGGGTTAAGTGAAAATATAGCAATGGTAAATATTATTAGTACTATGAATACTACCATCACTGGAAGGATCGCCCAGTCCCACGTCATCTTGTTCCATGAACGCTTGGGATCCAATCAGATATGGAAGAGGCCGGTCTACATAAAGATCCTGGAAAGAGACAAACACGCAAAAATCAACAACAAAAATTCCAACAGACATGGACACTTTTTAGTGCACAGTACTGGGTTAAAAATGGTGAATTAGTTAGTCAATCAGTCAGTCAGTCAGTCAGTCAGTTAAGAAGTTAAGATGAAACAGCTTTCTTCAAATGCTATGCTGAAAAAGATTGCTTTGGGTTGAGCCAAAATAGATCTGCTACAAACCAATTCCAACAAGGTTTCTGGAATCCTCAGTATTAGACTTTACCTTGATTTTCTATGATATACCTCACCTCAGATACTAGTATAGATTTCAGCAACTATGGGCCTGTGGCAACAAAAGAAGAATGCATGTAAGGCTGTAAAGTGTAGTGTTCAGTGTTCTATACCTTGGGCTCCAGAATGGCCTCCACTTTATCAGGGACCTCTTCGTCCTCTGAGTCAGAGTTTCCTGCTTTAATGTCCAGATGCTCGAAGGCGCACTCCAGCACCTTCAGGCCGTAGGTCACAGCCTCTTGCATTTTCGGGATGAGTTCTGCCTCTTTCTGATCCCTCGTCTTCTCCTAAAGAGACAACATAAGTGGCACGTTTGTTTACCAGTTTAAAAAGTTGGGGCAAGACAAAAAAGTGGGAAAATGGGTATATTCTATACCCTAAGTTAAAAAATTGAAAGATTGTATATTCTAAATAAAGCAATAGCAGATACAAACTTTGAACACAGCACCAAACAATAGTAAAACAATACAACAGAAAAGGATAGGGCAATAACATTGGCACAAGTGCCTAAACATTGCCGTTTTTTACCACCCCATTGCCCAATATGACACATTTATGAATACCTGCTCAGGCTGCTTTTCTAATGGATCAGCTTTGGGCACAGTTTCTTCTACCTCTTCATCATAGACTCTCTGCAACAGGAAAGTCTTTTGTTACCACACAGACCACATTGGCCAACACTCACCACAATGCTTTCTGCAATACTACTGAAATGCTGAATTGATCATTATAAAGCACTGGTTACATTCTCTATAAACTGTGTGTTGGAGAGCATAAGGAAGTCATTGAAGACAGAATGCAGGCAGCTGTCTGTTGCCTTGGTGTCGCGGATCAAACTGTCAAGCTGTTTTTCAATCTCATGGGTCTTAGACAACATCCTCTGGCTGAAGTCTTGGAGGAACAGGAAGAGCTGTGAAGACAAGTTAATGAGGAAGCAACAGATGCGTAAAAGTATAGTTCACAGGCTCAAAATATCCAAAGCATTTGAAATGTCATTAGTGGCTTACTCCCGAGTCTGCGGCAAGTGACCAGTTGGCACTGTTCTGTCTCATTTCTTCAATCGTCCAAGGTCTCTCCCAAATCTGAGCATCTTTATCTGACTGATCGCTCTTACTCGGACCATTTGTCAATCTGTCTGGAATACCACTCATCTGCAGAAAGAAGATTTAACTCAAGGTGGCACAAAGTTACACAAAGTAATTTTTTTCTGTATTTTTATTTGTATTATTGGTGACCCCATAAAACACCTCTCTCAAAACGCATCCCCTTAACAATATATTTCCACAATTGCATATAATAGTTGTAGTTAAATGGTTTGTATTTTGATGAAAAAAAATATTTTCAATCTATGTTGCAACTAACCGCTCTGTTAAAAAACTACATTAAAAACACCTTGCGTCCTAATGAAGTACCACTTCAATTGCGTCTTGTATCACCGTTTAAACACCAGTGATACGGAGCACTGTGTAGACTATAGTAGTAAGAAAAATCTTTAATTTGGGCTCACAAAAAAATTTGCCTCAGGGGAATATAAAGAAAACAAAGCTGCATCAGTTACACCATTTGAACAACTCACTTCCTCATGTGACTGTTATAGAAAACAATAACTTGCACATTAACTGACACTGGCCAGAGGAACACATTTTAACAATAGTAGTAAAAAGTAACTAGGCCTAAGCTGTTTTTATATTGTTAACGAGCAATTAAGAGGCCCTGCCCCCAAACCTTGACCAACATGGGAAGGGTCTTTTTGACTTTTTTGATTTGTCTGGATGTTTGTGAAGGATGTTTTTGCCAAATTTGGAACATTTCCCTAAAACTACATTCTTCTTTCAGTCTATAGGGGGCACTGTAGAGGTAACTGCCATCATATTGGTCAGATGAGTTCAGGGCAGGGGGGTAATTAGGTATTTCAGGTTTGAGCCTAATCAGGCAAAGTATGTGCAAGTTAGAGGCTAGTTATTTTATGTTGGGTGCACTGTGGAGAATCACTGTACCAAGTTTCATTGCTCTCTGCCAAAGTAAGTGTGTCCCATAGAGATATGGGGCGCTATAGAGGCATTCTTTACTTGACCTAAATATACACTAGCCAGGATCACTTTGCCAAAATTTAAAACTTGTTTAACCTCTCTCTCAGTCGCTTCACTTCTACACTTTTTTTTTTACTATTAGCTCTCTCTATTGTCGCTTAATTTCTTTACACTTTTTATTATACATTGTTAACCATTATTAGTTAATTGCTGTTCACATGTTTTTCCTCTGTCCCACTCCCTCTTGGGGGAGTGGATTGAATGTATCATGTATGTGCAATATTATATCATGTTCAATACAAAATTCATCTGAAGTATTTTTACCACCTGTGAAATACTCTACTTACACCTTATTTAATCCTACTGCACCTTTATATTTTTTATTATATGTTTATTATATTGTTACTTATCTCTTTTTTTTTGCACACTTTTTTACCATGTACTATTACTGCATGCTACTAGTACTTCATGATTATCTTAGCGAGTTTAACGGTTCTTCCGATCCAAAGCATTTCATTGCATTTTTTTTACCCTGTGTTGAATGTGCATATGACAAATAAACTTGAAACCTGAAACCTAATGATCTCAGCTGGCTGTGTTCTCATCTGGATCCCCCTAAACCTTCTGCATCTCCTCATTCATCTGGATGCCCCCCTAAACCTGCTGCATCTCCTCATTCATCTGGATGCCCCCCTAAACCTGCTGCATCCATACAGACATATTGAGCTCTCTTAGCACAAGGACCTCATCCATCAGTCCTGGACACATCTATAGCCTGTCTGTCCTGGAGTGGATCCCTCTATCATGTGGTTCTCCCTAAGGTTTCTCTTTTTCCCATAAATGGGTTTTTTAGAGTTTTTCCTGACCGCGATGGAGGGCTTATTGAGGGTCTTGTTTCCTTATTGAGGGTCTATTAACTGTTTATTGTTACATATTTCTCTTTCTGTGAAGCCCTCTGAGTGACATAGGTCTATACAACTAAAATGTAATTGAATTAAGTGTAGCTTAAACATATTCTTAACGTTTTAATATACAATTGGTTATTTTAAGTCTAACCAGGAACTGATGTCCCTGGTTTTAAACTCTCATTAGCTGCTCCTGTAGCCACACACTTGTAACAGGTAGCTAAATCAACATTTTACATTTGGGCAATGACAACACTGTCACATATAGACAATACAAACCTGGTTATGTGGATACAACGTCGCACAAATGATGCATTTTACTTTTATCTTTAACGCATCGACAAACTTTGGGACAGCTTTAATGGGGAGCTATTTTGTTAGCAGCTAGCTGATCTTAGCTAGCTAGCTACAAACAACGTTAGCAACAGCATCTTTAGGAACAGCGTTGTGATTTATGAGCAAAAAAAATAAGCGTCTTCGCTCTTACCTTAGACTTTATTTGTAATATACGTGTTCCGGATATAGTATGTCGTCAAATGTGGTAAAAGGAAGATCGATAATGATAAATTTGGCCTTTCTCTCATTGGTCTTCTGACAGGTCAGCCATGTTCTGTCTGCAGACAGTCACCTGACTGCGGTCGCCTAGCAACGCGGTGAAAGTGGGGCGGAGTGGAACTAACGCTGAGAAGAATCAGTGAAAAAATGTGTTTAGTTCAGCTCTAAAAAGATAAATTCATCTTTTTGTCTTTGACTCATCCTAAAGGAGTCAATATTACGGCAAATGACACACATTCCAGTGCATCTAGTCTTCTAAATTAGGATTATTGTCGGATAAACCGCCTTACAAAAACTCCTGTAGTATGCACGGTAAACTGTAAAAGTGATCAGGGAGTGAAATTGGTTTGTTTTGAAATTAAACTGAGTGAGTCTATTTAGGCTCTTGAATGAATAACATTTATAGCTCTTGACAAGCACAAAATGTGTATCCTCAAACTTTGGCCAATGTTTTTAACTTCAGTTGTATATAATACTTGAAACCAGTTCAAAAGAAAACTTTTATTCACACAATAAATGAATTTTTGAAGTTATAAAACGATGAGTAAAAAAATATTTTTACAAACAGATTATAAAAATATAAAACACATTAGAATATATTAGAATAAGCTGAATGTGTGCAGTTAGTCATTACTGTTAACTGCATAACAAATATACACAGAGCCTAAGAAACAGTGGCAAATATTCAGGGCATATTTTGAAAGACTGCTATGCCTAGGTTATAAAAAATGTCGAATACAAATGTAAACAATGAGAAATGTTATACAGTGAACATTGAAAATAATGTCCTACAAATCTTTGGAATAGGCACTTAAGCAGTGCATGTATCTTAACAGAATAACACAATGTAGTTAACAATCAACTTCAGCCCTTGAAAGAACAATATTTTTTTCCTTTATTGCAAACACAAACCGGCAAATAGTGCAAATGTGAATAAATATCCATAAATTAGGGCATTTGAAAAAAGTTGGTAGGCCTATTAAAGTATAATATATTATTTATTGTGTTTGAGTTTTCTGTGCAGTACTTTGGTAACCCCCGTTTGTAAAATGTGCTGTAGAAATAAAGCGGACTGGATTGGACTGAGTTGGTTCAGTTAAATGGTACTGTCCATGTCCGTGTGTTCTAAGAGTGGTTCCTGAGTTGCGTCCACTTCATGCGCCATGTCTTCAAAACTAGTTTCCAAAGAGCTAATGGCCCCATCTTCTTTCACAGCGCCCTCTGTTGCATTTGGCACCAACTGTAAAAAGAGTAAATTAGTTTGGGATGACGGGTATGGGTATTTTGAAATGCTAAATGTCCCATCCATATTTGTATACCAATAGGCATGTTTCCACTCAAGCAATACAGACTGGTCCCTGTTCTGTAAAGACTTGGGTCACACTAACATATACGACAACATAAAAGTGTCAGCATTGAGCAATAATTAACATGTACAGAGTAATATGTATGAGAAAATTGCTGGACGTAACTTACTCAATACCAGCTTAGTTGAAACACATCTATAGTTTTATGGAGCTAAAGTCTGGAATAGTCTCCCTGAAGATGTTAGACTGGCCTCTACTTTTACAATGTTTAAGTCCAGGCTGAAAACTGTTCTGTTTAGCTGTGCATATGACACTGAATGTGGTTCTTATCTTCAAACT
>JAVQKC010018324.1:0-13797 GCA_036025475.1 Philypnodon macrostomus
CTCTCTCTCTCTCTCTCTCTCTCCCCCTGTGCGCGAGGCTGCCGCTCCGCGAGGCAGGAATGTTGTTGACGTCAGAAGTAAGCTGGACGACGCGCGCGCACCTGGATGCACACGCACGAGGGCGCGCGCTCCGGTGACGGCTGTAGTGTGCTCGTGTGCGACGCTCAGAGACTGGAGTGAGCGGCAGAGCTGAAGCAGTCATGAGGAAAGTGTGAGCTCACATGGGCCGCGGACATGGAGCAGAGGCGCACGGAGACAAGTCGCGAGGACGTTTTCTGTTGTTAAAATAAAGCCGTGGCTAAAGCAAAGGGCCGTCAACGAGACACTGGGACCTGGACAAGCCCGCAGCTTCGGGATTATTCCACAACAATGGTGAGTGAAGAGTGATCGGCAGCCCGCTAGGTCCACCAGCGGCGTCACTCATGTGTTGTTGCGTGTTTTCGGGTGTTTAACAGCGGCACGGGGGGGTGGAAGATCACCTGCGTATGTGCCAACTCCGGACTGCAGCAGCCCGACAGCTGGCCTCAACTCAAGTGTAGCTGCCCATGGCAACACTGTGCACTAGTCTATGATGATGATGTTTTGCCATTAAGGATAGCTCACATAAGAGGCCTGGCTTAATGAAGCAGTGATCATGAATTTGTCATTATGTGCCTGTTACATAGGCCTATAGACTTTATTGAACAACGTTGTTAGTCCCAGGGGCGAGTCTGGAACAATGAACCCAGTGCTGTTTCTTAGGGGCCCTTGAGTTTAAGGGGCCATATAGAGAAATGACACTCTTGAGAGTTTTTAATAAGTGTAAACATAAACATTGAAATATCTTACAACAGAGAAGACCAGATGTATTATAGTAAATAATGTATTCAAATGGAAAATGAAACACACAGATCAGCAGCTGGGTTAGACCAACTAAGTCTTGTAGTTGGTTATTTGCTGTTGTTGATTCACTAGAGTAGTAGTTCATAAATATGTGATGATTGTAGCTATGGTGATCTCATCAGCTCTGAAGCTCCATTTGATCCTTTTAGTCAAACTAATGATGACATATTCACATTCGCACACTATAACATACATTATGGTGTCCAGTTACACTATTGATCCGTGCGCCATTTGTGCTGGATGGGTGTTATTTGAGATACAGGGCCGAGCAAGCAGCATATTTACTTGGACATATTTACTGGACAATAACCATATTTTTTATTGCAGTAGTTTAATCTGTTTACATCAAAGTCAAATATATACTGGATTTTAATATAACGGCTTGTATTGTGAATATTCATTATTGTTGTACGCATTCAGAGGTTGAGCAGCTGCTGACCTCATCAAAAGCCCTTTTCCCTTTGGGCCCGAAACGATTATCTGAGTCATTTTTATCTCATTGTGCTATGTCTTTGTTCACAGGCAACACCCCAGCCTTGAGGAACACCTTGATACAACCACTTCCCTGTGTTTTTGTGTCTCGCTGACCTGATCTAAAGCCTAAACCTCTTCAAAAATGGAAAGCTCTGTAGCCTACATTTCAGCCGAGGATGGATGTTGTCCAAAAAGTGTCCCTGGACGATCTGACCTTAGTGGCTTGTATCATTTGGGTCGGACTTTGGGTCGGGGACACTTTGCGGTGGTCAAACTGGCTCGTCATGTCAACACCGGTCAACTGGTGGCCGTCAAGATCATTGATAAGACTAAACTTGATGTCATGGCGACCAGTCACCTCTTACAGGAAGTGAGGTAAATGCAACTTTTGTGTTTCTTGACAAAAGTAGTTCTACGAAGGCTTAGAAGATGAGAAAAAGACTCGATGTTTCTTTGTAGAACCGAAAATAGACCAGAACAGTGCCATGTTCAAAGTCATTTACAAGCTCATTGGATTACCTTATTGTCTCGATGTTCTTTTGATGGTTTCTTGACACAAAAAATCATATCTGTATTTGTAGATAAATACTCACTGGTCATCCTTTTGAGTATTTTCAATAGTTTCAAGACAATACCTCCAGTGAGTAGCAGTTCTGTGGGCAAAAAGTTATTGATGGCGGCGGACAGACACTGGTTTGAGGGGCAACATTAGCTCAGATAATCACTGCAGGAGGCCAGGGGGGTTACTTCTACATAGAGAGAAGATCTACCTAATAAAGTGGCCATTGAGTATACTTCACTGTGTAACTCTCAATGACAAAAGAAACAAACCACACAATAATAGAGAACTTCATAGTTAATATTTATCTCTACTAACTCTTGATTTTAGGTGCATGAGACGGGTGCAGCATCCCAACGTAGTCCGACTTTATGAGGTCATAGACACCCCCAGCACCCTGTACCTGGTGATGGAGCTGGCTGAAGGGGGCGATCTCTACGACTACATCTTACGCCACGATGGAGGAGTGGGCGAGACCACTGCTAAACGCCACTTTGTCCAGATCGTCCGTGCCGTATCCTACTGCCATCAGCTTCACGTGGTGCATCGAGACCTCAAGCCCGAGAATGTGGTGTTCTTCCCACAGCAGGGGGCAGTCAAGCTGACGGACTTTGGGTTTAGTAACTTGTTTCAGCCCGGGATGATGTTAGCCACCAGCTGCGGGTCACTGGCCTACTCCGCTCCTGAGATTCTGTTGGGGGAGGAGTATGATGCACCGGCTGTGGGTAAGTAAACACAGATTTATTTATTTTTTGTATATGTCAAATAGCAATTGGTAGGGATGAACATTGGTATTGGCTCAACATCAGTATTGGCTGACATTCACATGGTTCACTGATTTTGACACCGACCACTAGAGATGGTCCATGTGAATCTGTTGTGCAAAAAGGATAACTTTATTACTGCATTTTCTCTTCACATTATATAATCACAGAATCATAGACTACCACTGATTATTTTCATAGTTTATCTGTTTTTCTGGGGTCACCGCAGCAAATCATCTTCTTCCTTGTGTGCAGTGCATTTTAATTTGGCATAGGTTTTATTTCAGATTACCTTCCTCCTGACGCTACCATCTCTGCTTATCTGGGCTTGGGCCACCGCATAAAGTACATTGGCTTGTAATTCCTAGTAATGTAATTACTATCTAGGCTTCAACTAAACTCAATATTTAAACTACTATAATCTCAACTTCCCCATGACCCACTTTCAGCTCCTATCCCTCCAGTTGAGAACCACAGCATTAAGTCGTTACTATAAGATCACAGTAAATGGCCTATACTAACTTTTTTTGTTTGTTCATTGACCTTGTGATATCTTCTTCTATACATTGTGCGTCTTTGCGTTCTTCCATTTGGTATTTATGTGTATGAATTGATGCTGTTGTATTGCATCTCTGTCATTGTGTGTATTTGTGCAGAGGATTATAGTTGTGTAGTGGATCTGGGTCAGTCTTAGCAGTCGGTCAATCGTGAGCCAACTGGGCACGTTCTGCAGTGGAGCAAAAACACTGCAGTTCTCCCTTGGACTCTCACACTGCATCATAAGCATTTTGTGTTTGTGTGTGTGTGTGTGTGTGTGTGTTTGTAGAGGCAGAGATGGATAACACTTGCAGAAAATCCCATGCATCAGTATAATCCACTGTACAGGCTGCTGTATTGTGCAGTGGCTGAGGCATAGAGGTGAGAAAGACAAATGGACCCTGCAGAATAGTATGTACATTAATAAGGGGAATGCATAGAAAATACTGGAGCATATGTTTAGAGATGGCTGTTATGTCCTAGTCTCTGGTCTGATCTGTAAAGCTGGTCTGATTGGAGGGGTTTAGAGGAATTAATGCAGATTATTTATCACAGGCATGGTCCCATTTCAGAAACACTATATCTACCACATAACATTTCACAACTCAATGTTAGTATTTATCATACAGTTGCATACTTTTATGTATTTTAGATTATTGTTGCAAAAAGAAACACTTGTCAACAAACGGGCAGAAAAATTCAAAAAATATGCTTGGATTACGATTACATTTCAGGTTAATAAAAAAAAGATTTGAATCTAGAATGTCTAGAAATGATCTTTTTCTCTTGATGGGGCCCTTTGCACTCATCACCAGTCTCAATATATTAATAGCACATTTTTTGCACCACATTTCTTTCCCGAGTTTAAGATTTTTCCAAAGTTTCCATTGACCACAGATACGCAGCACTAATCCCCGTCTGACTGACATAACAGTGGCTCAGTCGACTACTCAATAAGGAAACTCATTCCTCCACTGTCTGTGTTATAAATAGACCTGTATAAACTCACATGCCTCCATCTTCTACATGACTTATGGGCTCATTTAGTTCCCCCTTTTTCATTCTGTTTGTTCCTGTTTGTATAAAGTATCCATTTTGAGTGTCCTCTTTTTCTAGTGTCCCCTGAGATGGTTTTCTGCTTCACTGCGGATCAAGTGCAGTTTTTTTTATATGCCGTAGTGAGTCATGGCTCCACCTGTGGATCAGATCATCAGATGACAGCATAATGTATTTCCATCATCATTTAATCACTGTTTGTATTGGGATATTTGGGCACCAAAAAAGATCAAATAGAGTGAGCAGGTGATAATCTCTTGTTGATGAATACAGTAACTCAAATAAGACAATAAGGCCTACCCAATCAAGTGGCCAGTGTGTGTGGCACTGGAATAACCAGTTACATTTGAAGACTTGAATGACTTTTTTATTATTAGTGTATCTCAGAAGTTCACAGCACTTCCTCACAGCTCTGTTCTTATTCTGGACATAGTACATTTGTTTGTTTGATGATAGTCATATGGTGAATTGAAGAAACTCCACAGGCATCTTGACTCTGACAAAGATAAACACAGAAGAGCTCACCTGTTACATAAGGATCACTATGGTGTGATTATTACAGTTTTATGATCTAACTGCTAATGTCAGCCTTCACACCAGCATCAGAGAAAAGACTGCTATTCTTACGCCACACTTGGTTACACATAGTCAAATAAAATAGGTTATTGTGAAAAACTTCTGCTTTTTGACTGGGCGTGAGCTACTTTCAGTTCACACAAAAAGTACAAACCACCCAGGGTAAAGCACAGTTGTATGTTCATTTTGACTGGTCAGTAAATGTATCATATATTATTAAGTAGTGAGATGTATGGGTCAAAGGTAATGAGGAGATCTTGCTGGTAATTCTCTGTCTAGTGTCAGTTTGTCCAAAATTACAACTCAAATTGATCATAAAGTTACAAACACAAAAAGTCTCTTCCTGGATAAGTGTGTATCAACCAAACTGGCAAAACATTGGTGGGTGGTGGGTCCACGGGAGGGGGCATCTATTTCCAGCAACATAAAATAACAATCAAGTAACTTGTGCAACACTTTCACAACTTGAATTGTTAATGATGTTTTTGTTGCTTAGTGTTGCTTAGTGTGCCTAAATGCTGACTTTATAATATAATATAATGAGTGTGTATTTAACAGTAAATACATTGGTGAAGTTTAGCTGAAGTCTTCCGAGTGTTCATATTCTGATGTCAGCAGGACACTAATGCATGCTGGGAAGATATGATATTCCCCAATGAGTATAGAAAAGTATACACTCCCAACTCTGAGCACTGGCTTCTCCTCCTGTTGCATAATACTTTTGCTGACGCTGTGAGTGTGCATGTGAGTGTGGATGTGAGTGTGCGTGCGCTTGGTCAAGAAGGGCTTTGTTCAAACTACTTCTGTATTTTGTGGGACAATAGCTTGGGGCAGTGGAGGAATGTAAGGGCACACATAACACACAGGGATTCTACTGTAGGGTTCTCAATAATCAGCACCATAAGAAACTACAGCACCAATACAAATCCAAAGAAGTTGGTACACTGTGTGAATTGTATGGATTTTAAAGAACTACCAAGTGATGTACTGTGTCTATGAATGTAGTATTGACTAATATTACAATGACAATGACTAATGACTGTGTAATCAAGTTGAGCTGACCGTCAATAATGTGCTTTAGTCGTACACTGTGCTATAGACCAGTGGTTTCAAACTTTTTTAAGGGACCCATATTTTGTTTGGCCATAATAATTGTGACACAACTTTTCAGTTTGGGTCAGGACTATTTTATAAAAGTTTTTCAGTGTTCTAATACTTTTTCTTCTAAGTCGAGTAATACCATTTGTCTCAATTTTCTTGAGCTGAAAATCTTTGGTGACCCACTGAGAACCACTGCTAGGACTATGAAAATATTTAGCTTACTATAACAATAAGGTTTTTTAATGGGTCACAAAAGCCGGGAAAAGTCAGGACGTATGAAATCTACAACTTAAACTGTAAACGTTGTTCCACTGTTCTAATGCCATATCTTCAACGTTGTTCTTAATACAAAGTCTGAACTTTTATTTAATCTTTGTGACGCATGGTGTGCTTTGCAACCCAATAAACTGATAAAAGTCCACATTATTATCCCCAAAAGTGACTTATAATATCTGACTAAAAGTGTGATATTAGAGGAAGTCTTATTTATCACTTGTATGATCTTTCATAGTTACATCACCGTGGTTTCAGAGAAGCCAGTGTCTGTTCAAACCAAAGTGAGAAGAAAATTCGGAGAACTGAGAACGCTACAACAAGCCTCTGTTTGTTTGGCCCACAGTCGTCTTCCTCTCCACAAACTGTCCGTCCGTGCTGCCTGTGTTCTTGTCTCGGCCCGGCTGTGCTGACTGGCACTTCGTCTGTCTAGCTGTCTGTGTGTCTGTCAGTCTGCAGAGGGGACAGGGGGAAGGAAGGGAGGGGTCCTAACAAGAACACTGTGTCCAAACCAAGGGGTCAAGAGCACCCAGCCCAAACATATGTGTCCTCTCTGTGTGGACCGGACATCCAGCCTATACAACACACTTTCCTCCAGATTATGAAGTCAATGAATTTAACTATATATACACTATGACCTTTGAGCAGAAGCCTTTTATGGTTAAAAGTTATGCTTGAATATAGCTGTAATGGGGTCATCGTTTGAAGTATATATAAGTTCAGAAGATTCTGTAGTAAATGTCAAATGGTCATTAAAAAGTGTCTCTATACTTTTATTGAATACACTTTTATTGTACTTCATGTGTACTTTATATATTTAGAGCACATTTCATTATAAATGTGTAAAAAAAAACTTTACTGCAAATCAAACTAGCTGTGATTAATGTATTATTAGGGAAAGTGCTCAAGGAAAGACATAAACTTCCAGAAGTGGTAAAAATACTAACTAAGTCCAAATCTTGAGCTACACATATTAAAGCCCTAAGATAATCTTGCTCTAACCGTTTTGTGTCTGTGTGTTGCAGATATCTGGTCTCTGGGGGTGATCCTCTACATGTTAGTCTGTGGAGTCCCTCCGTTTCATGAAACCAATGACAGTGAGACTCTGGTGATGATCCTGGACTGTCGATACAGAGTCCCAGAGCACGTCTCGGACCTCTGCAGAGAGTGAGTGCACCACACCACAGAGACACTTATGTAACTAATGTATACACTAGAAACACTTCACACATGTCTGGGCTTACTGTTATTAAGACTCAAAGCTACCTTTGCATCAGATTGCACAAGCTAAAGAACCAATCAGATTGCTCGTATTATCTTTTTCCATAAATATATCTACTTATAATAGCTTCCTCTGGTAATTGGAGTGAAATTAGGTTTAAATTTAATTATGTTTTAACTAGACAAAATATAGCCAGAGAGTAAAAAGGACTCAGAAGAGATTACCATCTGAAGTCTATACATTAGTGTATATGTATAGTATATGTATAGTGTATCTGTATAGTATATGTATAGTAAATCAATGTATAGTGACACTATTTTTAATTTTTTTATGTAATAATTTATTTTTTGGGCTATTTCATTGGAATAAAATTTTATAATATTCTTATTCAAGGCTTACACTGGTCAAGGGCTGGAGGCCAAAAATTGGAAATTGATGTACTGGAAATGACCGGAAAATGCAATGCTTAGGTCTGGCTCTAAATGAAACTTAATCAAGACTTAAACTGCAGTAGACTTCTGAGCACCACTTGCTTGTACCACAGTTTGAGAGCTGCTGACCAAAACCATAAACAAGGACTGTGTTCCAATGCATTTACAAATTAATATAATCAGCCACAGCAAAGAAATATCTGAACAGCAGCCAAATCTTCAAGTTCATAAGGTTTGCTCTCGCCCGTGGCTGAGTTTGTCGTTTAGTCCTGTCTCCTCCAGAGATTTAATGCAGCTGATGTGGGGGGTGACTGGATCTGCTGACCGTAAAGTACTCTCATTAGTCTGCGTTTCACTGGATAATTTGAGTGTCCTACTTATTTTAGAGGCTGGTCTACTGCCGTGTCAAGTCAATCCATACTGAAAACACCAAATACAATATTCCATTCATTTATCATTCAATACTTCAATACTCGGGCTCAAAAATGAGTGATTGTTGTATGTATTTCTTAATTCCTCACAGACCACATGAGGTCACACTTACCTGTGTGTTTTGTCACTTAACCATGACTCTTTACACATCTTATCCAAACCACATTATGTGCTTAGTCAGCTGCAGAGTACATACACTTTAGTTTACATTTTACTGTCACAGAAGCCCTCTTAGCCTATGCCTCTTTTTGCTCAATATAGTTTTTTATGATTTAATGTGACAAATTAAGCCAACTGTAATTTGTAGCCAGTCCCACTGTGCGTTTGATAAAATAGAGCACAAATGTGTAATTGCATTAGTGCAATTATGGTTATAGTGTCAATATTGAAATTGTTCTAAATCTAATGCAGGGTTTAAGAGCCCAGTTCCAAAGTGGATATGCATTCATATCAGAATCATATTTTTGAATAATCATTATTTACCATTTATTATCCTGCATAAAAACTGTCAGTGTACCATTTGCTCTGTTTTCTAGTATTTGTCAGGCTGACAAAGCAGTTTAGCCACGTGCTACCATTCTGTTGGAAACAAGGACTCTCAACCTACATATAAAACCATAGCCTTATAATAAAATGCAGCTACCCGCTGGCCAAATCAGTCCATTTTGTTATTCTGTGGATGTGGTACATGAAGTGCTGGCTGCTGGCTGTGTGTGTAAAATAACGCTCTTGTGCTATTGTCCGACTCGTTGAATGGACGTCTTTATGCTCTTATTTTTGTCTGTTTTAGTCCCTGCAGTCTGAATGCAATAGGTCTAAATAGGCT
The DNA here is from genome assembly GCA_036025475.1 of Philypnodon macrostomus. Lineage (NCBI taxonomy): Eukaryota > Metazoa > Chordata > Actinopteri > Gobiiformes > Eleotridae > Philypnodon > Philypnodon macrostomus. The sequence continues at coordinate 9,134 of JAVQKC010018324.1, forward strand.
CTTGTGGTTTGCTCATTATGTCAGAGTGCAGGCGCATCCTGCACCATCTGACACAGTACCTGTCTTATGACACACTGCCCAGGTCACATGACATGACACATGAACAAATATATTATAAGATTAAAGTCATGTCTTCTGAGTAGGACAGATATAGTGGTAACAAAAATGTATTTGCTTTGGTGATCTATGCTGTGCAACATATTATTACCAAAACTCCCCAGGATCTTTTCATTGACATATTGAAATGTCTGTATGACTTTAGTTGTACTGGTAGATCTGCAGCACATATACAGAACTCACCCCAGCATTGTGGTTTCCAATCTGGCCCATGAAAGTTTGCTCACCCTCAACTCAACGTCTCCCCCTGACTGATATTCTGTCACATCTCTATTGTCTTCCTAGACAATAAAGCCTTAAAATATGTCATAAAAAATAGAACCTTGTTAGTTTATGAAAGTGTGAATGTCACGGTGATGTTTTATGAAAATGAATCAAACGTGTATTGTTGTACTCATTACTTGAATTAGTCTTAGTTTTTATTTCTTTTTCAGACTGATCTCCAAGATGCTACAAAAGGACCCGTCCAGTCGTGCGTCGCTGGAGGAAATCGAGGGTCATGATTGGCTGAAGGATTTGGACAATGGCCTGTTGACCCCTGAAGCCCCGCCCTCCTGGCTGTCTGGGGTCCTCTCCCCCAGTTCACCCCGCTCAGGAGCTCCGGAGTGTGGCGATCTGCTCGCTGCTAAACCCCAAAATCAGACGCCTTTCCCTGGACCGTGGCAGCCCAGTCTGACCGCCGTCACCCTCCGGACCACACCCGCCCAGGATACACCCACCCCAAAGACTGCCCTGGCTCTACAGCAGATCTGTGAGGAAGAGGAGGAGGAGGAGGAGGAGGAAGAGGAGGAAGAGGACATTACAACACAGAGTCATAGTTTGCCACTACTTGAGACAAAAACTGAAGATAAAGTTAGTCATAAAGATGAGCAAACAGAAATAGACTTAACAAGTAAAATAATGGAGGAACAGGAGGTCAAAACGTTGGACTTAGTCATTTCTGACCAACCTATGAGTTGTGGTGATGCTAGTCCGCCTTGTTCAGTGACGCAGCCAGATTCAAGTAATTCACAGTTAGATTGTGAAGAGCCCAACAATAACACTAATACAACTTCTGCTCCTGTCCCATCAGCCCCTACTCTGTCCTCCACATTGTGTCTAGACTCCAAAGTTACACATGAGACCGTCACAGGGCTAGACAAGAGGGCAGAGGAAGGGGGCAGAGAGGAGCCATCACCTGACAGGCCGCCTTCCCACAATGCACTGCAAAACCCAGAGAGTGCTCCTCGGGCCGACCAAGCCAAACGTCACAGCATCAAACTACGAGAACGAATCTTCCAGTTTCCTTTGTGCGAGAAGGCTCTGGCTTTTAACATACCAGCTCAAAACAAGTCCAAGATCCTCCCTCTGGCTCAGTACAACTGCTGCAGGGTGCTGTAGAGACTTACACATGAGACTCTTGAGAGTGAGGAGGACTGTACATACACTCACCTCAGTGTTGTTCATGACAAGTGCAGCTAGTGTGCAGAACACTTAGAACAAGCTCATCATCTGCTGCTGTGTACAGAGACCAACACACCTTCAATCAATTTCGCATCAGAAACTCAAGGAAACGAAAAATATAAAGAGATACTTAAGTTTAAAGACTTCAGAACAGCTAGTAATTTTATTGAAATAAGCTATTGTTGTTTGTGTTCATAAAAGATGCCTAAATGGGTTTGTCTGTGGCCCTTGTGTCTGTAGCTCTGACATTATGGCGTTAAACACTGTATTAGTCAGACTGCTCAAGTGCTAGCACTAGATGCTTTATTTCATGTTTTATAAACAATTATAAAATATATTTAGATGATCTTTGGACCAGCTTCAGCTACAGAGTAGCACTCTTTTCATTCCTTTTGCACAACCTGCTTCATACAGTATGTATGGTGTTTTCAAAGCTCTTAATATAAGCTCTTATGAGGAAAGACTGTTACATATGCTCTGATGTATTATCAGCCTGAACAGTGTCATATCGTATTTCTCTTTTGTCTTTATCGGACCTTGGTTCTAATATACAACTGTAATATATATATATATATTGTATAGATCATGGATATTGGTGGGATGCAGGCCTTTCATTCTACTGAATAACTTGTGGTGCACATGTATCAAAAGTATATACTTTATAGTTTCTGTTTGAATACTTTGACCAATGTGTTGCACTTCTTAAACATGGGAGAGAGATATGACTTTGTGCATGATACTAATATTACTGTTATTTGCCACAACATACCTCCATGTGTTTTGGATTTGTCAGGACCTAGTTTAAATGTAATGTGTTGAGGTAACTCACTGAAAAGTTTGACTACTGTAGCTGCTCTGAGCCTGCAGCATCGGGATCATGGACAGACCAAAAGCAGAGGGGACTCGCTCTGTCTTTGCCTTTCCAGTTTGTGTTTCTACATTTTTACACACACTTTATTTTGTGAATTAAGATGAAGATAAGATATATAAAGAAAGCCAAAGTACAGCTAAACAATAAGTTTTTTTTGGTGGAAGTTCACGATTGCAGATTTATACAAATGAGATTTTTAGCTCGTTACCTGTGATCAGATGGTCACTACCAATAAAAGATGCTGTTGTGCGACACATGGGTATTACTCACTCATTGAAGCCTATAATCTGTTCAGAAGAGGGATATAATCTTGTCATGTGTCCTGTGATTGAAGCCTGTATCCTGCTTTGAAACAACCCCCTTTTTCTGGGCCTTGGACCTATTTCTTCTGAATTTATTTATTAAAAAGGATCACAAAATCGTCCATTATGGTGCTTTCTGTTCATCTTCAGTAACCCAGACACAACACACCAGATATACTTTCAGAACTTTATCACAGACCCCACATTTACATATTTTCTGGTTATAGGAGTGTGGCCATTCATCTTCATCAAACTACAAAACAATTCTTGAAGCGACCGTAAAGGCAGGTGGTTTTTGATAATAGGGGAAGTGATATTTCTGCCATTCTTCAGAGCCACACTTACTATACATATAATAAACTTTTCTTTGGTTGCTCCAATACTTTACATACAATTACTGTAACACATTAATGGAACTTACCAGAACTATATTTTATAATAAATGCAAAATGTCACATGATAAAAGCCCAATAACATATCTAATGAACAAATAAAACATCAGGCTGGTGCCTTAGTAGAATTATGTCAACCCAAATACTGCACACGTTACAGTAACCATAATGTGACCACAAATAATAACTTAAATATAACAATGTATGGCTCTGCAATTTGACCTACAATTCTGTATCTTACCACTAGATGGCAGTAGTATTCAACTCCAGCATGATATAGGAATTAGACACAACCTAATAATTTGTTAAATGTTTCAAGCATATTTGGCGTCAATTTTCAAGCTTTTCCAGCTTTTTGTCAGTAAAGATGCATTTTATATAATATAGGTCTAAATCCACAATGCTCAAAACGTATCAAGTTTCAAGCATATGGATTGCAAGCACTCGTGGGTACACTCTTAAACACTGCAGAAGCAACGAGGTCAGCACTTTAGAGTTTTTGAAGGCACAGCAGTTTGCAACACAGGAACTCAAAAAGCACCACCTTTGAAACACTCTCAGGACTGTCCCGGGACCAACTTCTGTGTTGAGAAAAGGGGAGATATCAACCAAACAAAGCACAAAGCTCAAAATACTGCACAGTGTAGTGTAGGTAAGTGCTGACCTGCGATCTCAGGGCCTGCATAGATTTATACTCTATATGAAGCCTCTTCTTCTTGATCCAGTCTGGCTCGTCTGGGATCAGGACAGCCAGCAACAATTTGACGAGAATCAGCACATGCTACACACATGAAGAAGATTTTAATAAGGAAAACATAAAACCCAATAAACACACGATTGATAGGTATGATTATGTCACATTTTGAATTCTACATGGATTTGTTGTGTACCTCCATTGCGACCGCCAACATCAGGACGTTTGTGCAGCTCAAGTCGCCATAGTGACACTCCGCTTGTAACCGCGGCGACAGCATCAGCAACCAGCAGTTTGAGACAACGGACACAAAACTCAGGACCTCGAAGGCTATCTGAAACACAAACGCGCTATTGTGTGTTCACTGCTAATAGGGCTAATAGGTACCATGTTGTACTTTCTGCTGACCTGCCACACGCCCAGGTTGGCCACAGGAGCAGAGAAAGGCTTGCGGAAGAGTTTGCAAACTTTATATGCATCTGAGCGTATCTCTGTGAGGTTATTAATGAGCAGCAGCACCGCAGTCAGAGGAAACACACAGGAAAAAAGACTCAAATACCCAAACTGCACCAGGAGCTCGATGTACTCTGCAAACAGGCCCTACGACGCAAACAGAACAAGTTAGTGACTAAAGGAACAGACCATGCTAAGAGGCAAACTACTGCACTCAATAAATATAAATACTGGCCAATTCTAGTCTATCTATTCCAGACCTGGGAAAATGGCGGCCTGGGGGCCACATGCGGCCCTTGACCAGTCCATGTCTGGCCCACTGAAGGCTTGGTTAAACAATAATCATACATATCATAGGAATTGTACTGTGTAATGACTCATTTTGAGGACAT